>JAVJIF010006348.1:0-183809 GCA_038442645.1 Agave tequilana
TCTACATTTGCATTTGCATGCATATAGTTTACACTCATGGATTTCATGACCCCTCCTATGTTTTATTATTCTAACATCAATGTATGGAAGTTTAAGATGAGTATGATCTTAAGACATAAGAATGCATGTTTTTCTTGCTACTACCAAGAAATCCTATCTTGATAATAACAAGCATATAGAGGCCAATGCATAAGCCCTAGAAGCACTTAGATGCACTCTAATAAAGAATATTTGTCTATGATTTTCTTGTGATTCCGCTTTTACAATGTGGAACACTTGACCTCTCCCGCGCTACAAACGACGAAATATGTGGAGCAGGGATCTAGTGGAGATGAGTCCGACCAACATTGCTACAGGTTAACGGAATTACTCCCTTGAGGTAAACCGGATATCAACTAGATGATAGTGCTAGTTCTTCTTGTAGTGATGATTATGTGATGCTGATGCTTTAAATGAAGAACTATCTCTTGTATGTGTAAACTTGCTAGAAAAATACTAAGTTTTGAAAAAGAAAAGTATTAAATTAAATAAAAAAAATAAGAATTTGTTTTAAAACTTAATATGCTTTGCAAGAGGGATGAGATTTCTAATGAAAGGGACTCATTGAAATCCCAACTTGACCTTGTCCTAAATGAAAATGAAAATTTAAAAAAAAAATGATTGTGATATTGTTTTGAAGAAAAATAAGGCCTTGTCTTCAAAATTGACTTTGTTCTAAAAGAAAATGAATCTTTAAAAAATAAAATTGTTTTAATTTCAAAGAAATGGATTTGGTTTCAAAGGAGAATGTTTCTTGAAAAATGATGTTAATTCACATGTTTGCCATGCTCCATCATCTAGTATATCTATTGCATGCTCCATCTCTTCTTCTATTATTGAAAATGATATAATTTTATTAAAGAAGAGTTGATTATTTGGGCTCCACTTTGAGTCAATGTGCTATGGATCATAAGACATTAGAATCCATGTTTCGCAAGAAAGAAACATGCACCACATGTTCATGCACACCATACACGGCATACACATGCTTCTCACGTTCATACACATAACACTATGTATGCTCATGTGTACACTTGTGCACATTATGGATGTAAGGGTCACCTTGTAAAATTTTATTATGATAGACTAAATGACTCAAATTTACAAATAAATTTGTTTGCGTTAGGAAGGTGCTAACTACCATGGACCCAATAGAGTATGGGTACCAAAATCTACTCCTATTTATTTGATGTAGGTGGGGGCTCTCGCTTAACGTGAGGGCATTGGTGCCTTGATGGTGGATGCTCTTGTGCTGATGGACACTACTTTGGATGCATCACTTTCAGGAAGTTTGGTGGTAGGATCACCATGCTTTGGAGATATAGAGATTAGCCCGAATGGTTTTGATAACTATCTCTAACTCCTATTTAGTTTACATGCTTTCATATTGTTAATTTTTAGCATGTTTTAGTTTTTCATGATTGTTATAAATGCCATGTTATTTAGACTTATGACATATATGTATAGTAATTGAGATACACCATGTTCATATGGATTCATATTTTTTGTTCTCACTTTAGTTTAACTATTGTGTATATCATAACTTTAAGACATGTGCATTTAACATAATGATCATATTGGTTATTTTTATGGTTTTACACTCCATGTTTTGATTACATGTTTGGATGTAGCCTTCATTAAAACTTGTGTATATACTTATTCAACTAGTGAGCCACAATTGATTATTATATATTGTACTTAATTGCTCATTTATACCCATTAGATGTACTAGTATAGCCTAGTTTGATGATTCTACATTTCACTTGTATTCCCTATTTTGTACATGTTTTCATTTTAATATGTCTAGTTACATATACATGTTAATTCTGGTTAAAACTTTAGATATACATATATACCCTTGAGTCATTTGCCTTTTATGTAAAATTCTTTGTGGACTTATTTGTATTTAGGGATATGTATGTATACCTTTAGTTTTTGACAAAACATACATATGCTTTGAAGTTGGAATTATTATTATGAAAATTAAATTTTCTATGATTTTCATATTCTTTTAATTCATATTGAGCTTCATCGCCCTATTTCCATGTTTTGTTGTTGATTATATGACTCTTGCACTCGCATCATTCTTGTTTACTCATAATTTTTGTTTCATGAGCTTTATATGTGCTTTATAGACTTTGAGTGTCAATGTTGAGTGATTTTCTTATTTTCGTAGATATAAACTTATTTTATTCCTTACTTGAAGGACTTCGTACTAGTTTTCAAGATTATCATAAAATTGGTTGCGTATTTCTTCATTTTAAAAGAGTTTCAATTATACTAAAATTATTTCCAAATTCATATTTTTGAAAACCCCTTCCTTCCAAAGGGCGGCTGGATGGGCGACCATGTTGTATGCTCAAATTGAAAATCTATTTAAACATGTGCATGAAAAGGGAGGTAGCATGAGTTATACATTTGATCCTCATTGTATTTTCAAATGGTATCTCAATTGATATTTTCATGTTTGTTATACTCATTTGGTTTTTCTATATATGTATCCTTGAACTTTCAAATAGTATCAATTTTGATTGGTATTTACATTTTCATATATATGTGTGTGATTTAATTGTGCCTATAATATCTTTACATCTTAAAGTACAAATTTTATTATGCTAAGCTTGATTTACTCCTTAATGTCAGTTATTTTTTCAATTGATATCTTATACAAGCTTATGCATTGTTTTATTGGTATTTCATAAAGGGGGAGAAAATTCATGGTTTATCTTTCAATTGGTATCTTTCAATCGAGTTTATTTTTAATTGGCATCTTACTCTCATTCTTTATGATGAAAAGACTTGTTTTGAAATATGCTAACATTTTCAATATTGGTATCATGTTTCATTTTAAATTGGTATCTATATTGATATGAGTTATGTTTACCTAAAACAATTTGGTTTTTACTTTCAATTGATATCAAGATTTCCAATATATATATATTTCAATTGGTATCAAAATATGAAATGTTTCATTTCTATTGGTATCAAAGATTTACAAGACATTTTAAATTGGTATCAAGATGTTTTCAATTGTATCTTTTAGTATATTAAAAATTTTGTTTACTTTTAATTGGTATCTTAAAAATATTTTGTTTATTTCAATTGGTATCATAAATGGTATCATACTGTTTCGATGTATACCTTCATCATAAATTGATATATTTTTTCAATTGGTATCTTATATTTTGATATGTATGCTTATATGCAAGGGAAGCTTAATACTTCTCTTTACATAGATTCATGTTGAGTGTATTTCATATGAAGTGATTGACCTCTCTTCTCTATGTCTTACACATGTGTAGAGGGAGCCTTACATCTCCTTTTATACATATATATTATGCGTATGTGATAGGATTTAGTCATCTCTTTTTCATGTAATGCATGTATGCAGGGGGAGTTATTAAACTTATATCTCTCCTCTTCATGAATGTATATCACATATTCATCCTTCTTGTTTGATTTAAGTAGAAGGGAGAATTTTTTTTTAGTTTATTTATGCCCCTTTGTTGATGATTTGACAAAAGAGGGAGAGAAATTTTGGAGTTTTATATATGCATGATTATTAATTTCCTTATTTTATACAAAAAGGGGGAGAAGAATTTGAGAGTTTTATATAGGCATGTTATGTCATTTATATGCATGTTTATTTTTTCAATTGATATCAGAGCTTATATGTTTTGTTTCAAATGGTATCAAAGCATATATGTTTGTTTATGCAAAAAGTATTCTTCATTTATGCATATGTGTGCTATTTATTTTATGCATACATTGAATATTCTTTAATGTTTATTTCTATGCATGAGTTAAGGGGGAGCTTCTATGATGCTTAACTTTAATCCATGCATATATAACTACATGAGTTTTGTCATCATCAAAAAGGCGGAGATTGTTGGCCCAGAGGCCCATCGCTCTAGTTTTAATGATGATTAACTCATGTAGTTATAATTTACTAATAATCTTGTGTTTAAATAGTTTCAGTAATTGACCAAGATATTAGTAGGTGATTAGCTTCAATAAAGAAGTTTTGGAGCTTTCACATGTAGATTCAAGAGCTCAAGCGTCAAGATCGCATTTAGTACTCGGTTGGAGTCAAGCTCGTTGGATCGCGTTTCGAATCGAGTCTACTTGGAGAAAGAGTTCTATAAGAAGACCTCGGTTTGTGTTTAGTTTATGTTTAGATCTTGTGTAAAGATTAGATAGTATTGATATGCTTAAGTTCACATACACACACAAGTTTAAAGTTTGTTGTTTGGTTTTCGATTTAACCGGCTTTTAGATTTCATGTCAAAAACATAGATATATTATCTTTATATGTATATTAGATTCTATCCATATACAATATGCTTCAAAGTTATTTTAATATCATGTTTTTATATTTACATGAGCTTTGAAGAAAACGGTTTTCCATTTCAAAATCCAAGTTTTGAAAAATGCCGATTTTTGTATTCAGTCTAATTTTCATATCACAAGAATAGTTCAAATTATTTATAATATATATTGAATTTTAGTCACACATATTTGTATTTCAAAGATCTTATAAGAACTTATTTTGTGGATTTTATGTGATTTTATGGGATTTAATTGAAGATAAAAAGACAAGTTTTTAATCCCTATAAAAACCCAGCTAAACAGACTGGCGGTCGACCAGACCGGTCGACCGATGTGCACGAGGACGTGTACATGGCCAGCCTATTCGGCCTGTCAACCGCACAGTCGACCGACTGAAAGCACCCCACTCTCGGGTAGGGGCCGGTCGACCGTTGGCTTTGGCCCGGTCGACCGGAGGCACAATGATCATAAAAATGACCGTTGGCCGGTCGACCGGGCGGTCAACCGGAGGGCATTCTGCCTTTTCCTCACTGCCAACAGGCAGATTTTTGAGAGGGTATAAATACCCATCTCTTGAGCTGGTTTCTTTATAGTGTTTTAGAGCAAAATTTCCTATCTTTCTAAGTGTTTTACAGCAAGTTTTTAAAAGTATTTTGGGCTAAAAGATTTTACCTTTATTTGTTTTCAAGGTTGGGAAATTCAAAG
This sequence comes from Agave tequilana, assembly GCA_038442645.1. Lineage (NCBI taxonomy): Eukaryota > Viridiplantae > Streptophyta > Magnoliopsida > Asparagales > Asparagaceae > Agave > Agave tequilana. The sequence continues at coordinate 5,074 of JAVJIF010006348.1, forward strand.
AAAATTAGAGTATTTGGGATATGGTTTAGATCTTCATTTCTGTCTTATTCTAATTGTTTCTTAAGTATTTTTCTTTGTGTTAATTTCCAAACACCTTGTATTCTCATACTTGAGCTATCATATCTATCCTATCTATAGGATCTTATTTGTGAAAAAATTGGTTTGTGTTTGTTGAGACCACCAAGAGTCGTAACCCTTTCCTTTGCTTTGGTTTTGTGCCTTTCCCTCTAAGTGTAGAGGAGGTTGTGCAATTGGGTTTGTTGGTATCCCTCTATTGTAGAGGTGATTAAGGTTGTTGTTTGGCTTTGAGCCTTATCCCTCTAGTATAAGGTGATTATTGTTTGGCTAAGTGCCTATCCCTCTAAGTGTAGAGGTGATTGTTGTTGTGTGCCTCTGTGTAGAGGTTGTGTTTGTTAGAGAGGAGCTATGTACTCATAGTTCTATTTACGAAATCCTCAGTGGAGGTTCCCTGTGTGGGAAGTCCTGTGTGGACGCTATAGCGGAAATCCTTCTGTGTGAAGGCGGGGACGTAGAGCATAGCTCGAAACTCGAAACATATCTCGGTGTTTGCGATTGATCCACTATCTCTAAACTCTCTCTCTCTCTCTTTATATCTTGCATTGATTCATATTGTTCATATCATTTATATGATTGGTATTATTTGTGTGCCTCACTTGTGTTGAACTAAGAGAGCTTTACATAGCTCCTAACTCTTATTTAGAGGAATTTAGAGGAGATAGTTCAGAGCCTTTCCCCGGGAATTCAACTACACTCTTTGGTTACAAAGTGCGTTACAATTAAATTTTAATTCCGCATTATTTGTCATTCACCCCCCTCTAGGCGTACTTTCACTATAAACACTAAATTTGATATGTATGCTTTGTAATATGTATTAGATTTCTGAGTTAGAATTAATCTTTGTATATATATGGAGAGATATGCATGATTGTGGTTCTTTTGAGTTGGTGATGGAAATAGTTATTGTGTTGGGAATGTGAATGCCGAAAGGGGCACTCTCGAGCTCATATACATTATGATTATTGATAGCCAAAATTGTGATCTCGAGGATGTGATAAGTAGGCCTATTGTGGCCAAAATTATATAATTGTAGTACAAGACACTGTAGTAATTACATAGTAGATGCTATCGAAATTTAGATAGAGATAGGATATTATTATGTGACTTGAGGATATTAGTAATTGGGACCGTTACAAGTTTATACTATTACTTACAAATAAATTAACAAGACCATTTCTACTTAACTTACTCATTACAAAGAATAAACAAGCAATTGAATATTCAACAAGCAAGTTATCAATTCAACCCATTTCTACTTTATTTACTAATTACAAATAAATTAACAAAATGAAATGCAAATAAATATGATTCATCAACAAGCAAGTTATCAATTCTAATCAACTACCACCAATTCCAATCAAATATCAATCATCAATTCCAGCCACTTTTATCATCAAACAAACTAGTTCATCAATTCTAACCAATTTCAATTCTAAAATTTGATCGATTCATTAATTTTTCATAAGTAAATAAAAATGTACCACCAATTCCAATCAATTCACATGAATCCACAAAATATATTAACAAAGATAGAGTTGAAATATTATACCAAATTCAGTTGCTCAGATTATGTCAAAGTTACTCGAGATGGAGTAGGAAAAGGGTGTTGTCAAATTTGTCCCTAAATTCCAACAAATTCGCTCAGATTCGCGATAGACATCCAACAAAATAAGTGCCACTGCAATAATAACAATATTAGAAGACAAGTGATGAAAATAAAGCTGTACTACCCTACTTTCAAGCCATTTTCATGGATAACAAACAAGAAAAGGGTCAATAAGAAAAACTGCTTATCTGTGACAAAACCAGCGATGATGACGACGAGAACAAAGGAAGAGACTCACTCATGACACAGCGAGGAGGAGAGCAAAGGAGAATGGGATAATCACAACGGATTCATTATCATTCTCTGCTCCAAATGCACAAAATTTAATAAAAAAAGGCTCAGAATATCATCACAACCTAACACCTTGAAAACTCAACATTTGAACAAACACAAAATCAAAGCACAATGCACAAAATTTCCACCCAGAATGCACAATATGCACAAATTTCCCACTCAACGACGACAACCTCAAATACGACCACCAAACAAGATAACCCCGTCCCACACCAGATCTAAAGCCTACGTCCAAAGCCAACATTTAATTTTAATTGGGAAGACCAGCAGAGGAGACAGGGACCCGCAGGTGATGATGAGGATAGCACGACGGCAAGACCAGATGCAACATTGACAGAGGTGATACAGGCTACGTATTGGAGGCTGCGAGAGAGGGAGTGGAAACATCAAGCGGCGGGAGAGAGCATATCAGCGCTGGGAGAGAGAAAGAGGGGAGGTAAAGCAGCAGGAGGGGAGAACAACGGCGGGAGAGAGCGAGTAACCCCAACAGAGAGACAGCGAGATAATAATTAAGTGTGCACAGTTAGATTTTAGGCCTGATTAGCATCTAATTTTGCATAATTTGTATCACATCTTCACATTAATTTCATATTAAATTCTGCTAATAATCTTTACTTGCTTGATTCTAGGTTCATGGGTGCAATGAAGAAGAAGACCCTAAATCACTATTTAATGGTAATTAAAGGCCTATTAAAGATAGTCATTGACCTAGAGAGCTGATTCTGTCAAAACCAAGGGCTACAAATAGGAAACTGGACAAAGGGTCTGACAAGGGGCAGACGGGACCGCACGCAGCTCGAAGCGCCGCCGTGCGCGGCCCTAGTATGGCCGCGGCCTCGGCCACGTTTTAGGCCAGGGCCTGTCCCCTGGCCCCCCTCTTTCCTGGTGGCTATAAATACCCCCCTGGGATTTCAGAGCAAAGATATACAGAGTTTAGGAGTAGTTTTCATTCTATGTTGTAATTAGGGTAGTTGTTTAGTTTAGGTTAGTTCTTCTTCCTCTATTGTATTTTTCATTTTGTAGATCTTGTAATAGGGAGAGAGAATGGTATATGCTTGGAATGCAAGAGTGCTTATAATAGAAGGTGACAATTTATGAAAGGTGCTCTCTTTACCTCTCTATATTTTCTTCTCTCTAAATCTCTTTTACATGTGTAGCTAACTTTTCTCTCATTGTAACTAACTACTAACCACTAACTTGCTAACTTCTTATTTGATAATCCACTTAAATCTAATAGCCTCGGTTTGGCCTTGCTCTTGCAAGAGCCATTGATGGCTCATGATGATGGATCTAACACTCTAACTTCCTAACCACTAACAAGCTAACATTATTTTACTCCATGCTTACTTTTTATAGTATTGATGGTTTAAGTATAGCTTGCACTTGTTTGAGATTGGGTTGTGATGAGTTTGTAAATCACCTAGAGGGGGGTGAATAGGTGATAATGCTAATCTAGAAACTAAATGCGGAAGCTAAAACTATTTTACAATCACACTTAATACAACCAACAAGTGTAGCTGAATTCCCGTGAAGGGCTCTGGACTAACTCCTCTTGATTCCCCTAGATATGGGTTGAGGTGCTATATGAAGCTCTTGTGGTTAAGTATAAGTGAGGCACACACAAGCAAGCCAAGCATACAAGGATGATCAGCAATATGAAATAATGCAAGGCACAATACAAGCAATATATGATATGAATGAATGAATGATGCTTTGCACAAATAAAAGAGAGAGAGTTAGAGAGACAATAGATCAAACGCAAACACAAGGATATGTTTGAGGTTTGAGCCCCTAGCTCTACGTCCCCGCCTTCACCGAGAAGGATTTCCAATCCACTATCTTGTCCACCGAGGACTCCCACCGAGGGAACCTCCACCGAGGAGGATTTGTACAACAAAGGAGTACCGAACTCCTCTCTCAAACACCGCCTCACAACTGAGGGGTAGGCCCGTAGCCAAACAACAACCACAAACTCCTCTACCGAAGAGGGATACACAAACCAACTCCAACTCCACCTCACCAAGAGGGAGTAAAAAACAATTTCCACCTCTACCAAAGAGGGAGCAAACACCAACCCAATACAACAACCTCACCTCTACCAAAGAGGGAGCAACTCAAGAAATCAAGGGTTACAATTTGGTGGTATCTTTCAACCACAAACCACTTTCCTTTTTCCCACAAACAAATAATCCTAATAGAATAGGATAGGTGATAGCTCAAGTGTGGAAAAACTAAGTGTTGAAAAATACAAATTCAAAAAAATAATCTTGGAAAACTCTTGAAGATAATAGAAATGAAGAAAAAAACACAAATCTCCCAAAATACTATTTTCTTTGATTTTTCTAAAAACCTAAAATAATACAAAGATAAATCTTTTTGGCACAAAACTCTTTTGAAAACTTGTTTAAAACAGTAGAGAAAGTCTGGAGGAAATTTTGGCTCTAAAAATCTTGTTAAAATCCTTAAAGAGATGGGTATTTATAGCCTAAACAGAAAACTAGCCGTTAGGCTGATCTGGCAGCCTGACAGGCTTGCGGTCGACCGCCAACGGTCATATTTTTGACCGTTGGGGCATCCTAGTCGACTGCCCAGATACAGAGAGCAGAGCTCTCTGGTCCGGTCGACCGCCCGGTCGGCCAGCCCATTGTGCTGCCAGACATGCACAAGGCTGTGCATGTCGGTCGACCGCCGGGTCGACCGGCCCTTGGTTCGGTCGAACGTGCGGTCGGCCGACCTGGCCTGTCAGCCACTGTTCTGGGTCAGAAACTGGGTCAGAAAAACATGTTAAAAAATTCTAAAAATCTTATATAAACTTCTAAAAATCTCCAAAAATAGTTTTCTCATTTTGCATTGATAAATAAATTTGTGATAAACATTTCAACTAAATATCAAGCATAAGAAACCATTTTTGTATTTTAACATTTTTACCAAAAACCAAAACTGTATTTTATCAAACTTGAATTTTTCAATAGGAAATCCGATTTTTCCTAAAACTCATAGAAATACAAAAACATGATATTTAAACACATGAAGCATATTGCATATGGACATGAGTCCAATATACATGAAACATATACATATCATAGTTTTGTCTTTAAATCCAAAAATATGTTTTGTTAAAATACCAAAACATAAAACACATGAATAGGTATGTCAAACTAAGTTTGTATAAGTCATGAAGCATGTTTGTATATCGAACACATCTAATATACATAAAAAACAAGTAAACTTGTTTTGATTAATCTATTCATGAAAACAAATTCAAAAAATAAAACGTGTGTGTATTGTGCACTTGAGCATATCAATTACTTATCTTTACACATGGATCTAAACACACTAAACTAAAACTAGGATACCTAAGTCTTCTTGACGATCTTCATCTTCAAGTTGACTCGATCCCAAACGTGATCCACCGAGTGCAAAGGTATGATCTTGATGCTCGGGCACTGGAATCACCATGTGAAGGCTTCAAAACTCATCTTGTTGAAGCAATCACCAACTAATATCTTGCTAAATGATCTGAAACTAAAATCACAAGATTATTAGTAAACATAACTACATGAGTTAATCATCATCAAAACTAGAGTGGAAGGCCTCTGGGCCAACAATCTCCCCCTTTTTGATGATGACAAAACTCATGGAGTTATATATGCATGGATTAAAGTTAAGCTTCAAAGAAGCTCCCCCTAAACTCATACATAAACAAATAAACATAAATATGCAATGAATATTAAATATAAAATATGCATAGATATGCATAAACAATAAACGGTTCTAGATACCAATGAAATGTCAAAAACATGTTCTAGATACCAATTAAAATTAAACTAAATTAAACTTAATATATGCAAAACATAAACATGCATATATAAAATAAAATCAAACTCAAAATCTTTCTCCCCTTTTTGTCAATCATCAACAAAGGGGTAAAAACCAAAACAAAACAAAATCTTCTCCCCCTTTTTAATATAAAGAAACAATCATCAATATGGGGTAAATAAAGACAATGTTCTCCCCTTTTTGTCTAAAACAAAAAAACAAACCAAATAGGGGTGATAATCAATTAAGATATCAATTGAAAATATGTCAAAGTAGCATCTTGATACCAATTGAAAGTAAACATAGATCAATAAAATAAGTGGTATATGCTATATACATTCATGAAGAGGAAGATGTGAAGCTTCCCTACATAGATACATTACATGAAGGAGGGATGACAAGCCCTAATTCACATAACGTATACTATGCAATGCATAAGAGGAGATGTGAAGCTCCCCCTACACACATGTACCACATAACGAAGAGATTGTCAAGCTCTTCAATACAAGATACACTCATCATGAATCTATATGTAGAAGAGATGTTAAGCTCTCCTTGCATATAGGCAATACAAATCAAAACTTTTGAATATTTCCTTTAAACAAAATTTTGAATTTTCTCAATTTAAATCTAATTTCCCCAATAAAACAAATTTGATACCAATTTAAAAGTATTATTCTTTTTAAATATATGATACCAAATTGAAATTATTATTTTCTATTCATAAAGCAAGGGAGTGAAAAGGTAAACCAAATACCAATTGAAATACAAAGACAAATTTTCTCCCCCTTTATGAAATACCAACAAAAACAATGCGTAGGCTTGAAATAAGATACCAATTGAAAATTGAATCAATTGAAACAAGGTTAAAACTCAAGCTCTAGCATAAACAAAATTTTGTGCTTAAAGATATAGGGATATAATAAGCACAAATAAAACATATATATGTATGAAAAGTAGATACCAATTGAAATTGATATTCTTTAAAATAAGCATACATACATAAAAAATATATGAGTATACAAGAAATGTCAATATTGATACCAATTGAAATAATTTCAATGATACCAATTGAAACAACAATAATGATCAGGTGTATACATCATATAACTACCACCCATTCATGCACAAGTTTAAAAGATATTCAAGAAGGGTATACATGGCATGGTCTCCCAACCAACCGCCTTGGATGGTAGGAGTTTTCAAAAATAGATTTGAAAAATAAAGTGTGTTTGAAAACTCTACCAAAAAGAAGAATATCGCAACTAGTTAATGTGAAAAACTTGTAAACTAGTACGAAATCCTTCAAGCAAGGAATAAAATAAAATATTTTTTCATGAAACATGAAATCCACATGATAATCAACACTCTAAGCCAATTAAGCATAAATATGACTCATGAAAATAAAACATGAGTAAACAATAAATATGAGTGTACAAATAAGATGTGAAGATCATAATCATGAAAGATGGACAATAAGCTCAATATTCCTTGAATCACGAAAAACATGAAAATCATCAAAACTTATTTAATCTTCAAGGTATATGTATGTTCTATACAAACTAAAGTATACATACATATCCAAACACAATGAGTCCACAAAGATATATGCATGAAGGCACGTGGCTCAAAAGGATGTATATGTATAAACAATAATTTGGATAAAATGGACATATACATGAAGTTAAACATAAAATCATAAAACAAATCCAAAATGGAATACAAGTTTAAAATGCATGAATCATCAAAACTAGACTATACTAGCACGTCTAATGGGAACAAATAAGCATTCAAGCACAAACATATATAGATTATTTGTGACCCACTATATGTACAAGTATATATCTAGTTTTAATGAAAACTAACATTTAAACATATATTCAAAGCATGAAGCATAAAAACAAGATATGAATAAACATGAAAAATATAAACATGATTATTATGTAAATTCACATGTTATTAGAGCTATGATAAACATGATAGCTAAACAAAGGTGAGAACACTAAATATGGGTGCATATAAGCATGGGTGTCTCAAATACTATACATGTATGTCATAAGTCTAATTATCATGGCATTTTCATAATAATCTATAAAACAAATATGCTAAATATGAATAAAATGAAAAGCATGTAAACAATAATTAGGAGTTAGGAATCGTTACCAAAACCTAGAAGGCAACTTTCCTTGTCTCCAAAACATGGTGGTCCTCTCCACCAAACATCCCTTGAAAGTGATGCATCAAAATGTTTCCTTTAAGTACGGAACGCATCCACAAGGTACCTCTACTCTCACGTCATGTGAGAGCCCACACCTACATCATAAACAAGAGGGGTGGTCTTTGGTACCCATACTTATTGGGTCCATGGGGGTTAGTACCTTCTCTAACCCAAATAAATTTATTTGCTAAATTTGAAACATGTATTCTATCATAATAAAATTTAGCAAGGTGGCCCTTACGTCCACAATGTGTACAAGTGTACACATGAGCATACATTGCGTGATGGTGTCCATGAGGAGCATGTGTATGCCGTGGAGGGTGCATGAAAAGATGGAACTTGTTTCTTTCGAAACAAAGATTTCAAACGTGTATGGCCCACAACACATTGGCTCAAAGTGGAGCCCAAACAATCTACACTCTTCTTAAGCAAACAAATATCATCATTAATCCTAAAAGAAGAGGTACATGCAATGGGTGATCTAGGTGAAACTACCCTAGCATGGCAAACATGAGAAACAATATTATTTTTCAAAGATTTATTTTTATTTAAACAAATTCTAACTCTTTTGTAATAAAATCAATTTCTCTTTTCAAAGAATCTTTTTCTTTTAAAACAACTTCAATTTTTGAAGACAAAACATCATTATTTTTCAAAACATTATTACTATCATTTTTATTCTTCAAAAAAATATTTTCTTTAGAGCAAGGTTTAGTTGAGATTTCAATGAATCCCTCTCATTAGAAATTTTAACTTTCTCTTGCAAAACCTTGTCAAGTCTGGAAATCAAATTTTTATTTTCATTATTAATGCCTAGACTTTTCTTTTTCAAAATCTTATATTTTCTATAATTTTTCACAAACTATAGATAGTTCTTCATTCAAAGCATGGGCATCAACAAGTTCATCACATGAAGAACTAGAATCAAAACTATCTAGTTGAGTTTCCGATTGTACCTCAAGGGAGTCATTCCCTTGGATCATGAAGCATTGTGACTCGGATTCTCCACTAAACTCCTCCTCTTGTTGGATTGGCATTTGAAGCTCGGAGGTGGTGGTTGTTGTCAACTTGTTCCACACTGCAAAGGAGGAATCAAGATTAGAAACATGCATAAGATAATCTTTAGGTAGCGTGCTTCTAATGGCCTCAAGGGCTTGTGCATTGGCCCCTATATGCTTGCTATCACTAAGGTAGGATTCCTTGGTAATGGCAAGGTGAACCTTATAACGTAGTAGGGTTGTAAGTAAATGGACATCCTAGTCTTCCAAACAACAATGTTGGAAGGGTCAAACATAGGTGGGGTCATGAAGTCCATGGATGTAAACTATATGTTTTCAAACAAGCAAAATGAAAATGTAGATTAGCAAACAAGGGATCTCACTCCTAGGATGTTAAGCCTAAGTATCAGGATGCTCTGATACTAATTGTAAATCACCTAGAGGGGGGTGAATAGGTGATAATGCTAATCTAGAAACTAAATGCGGAAGCTAAAACTATTTTGCAATCACACTTAATACAACAACAAGTGTAGCCGAATTCCCCGTGAAGGGCTGTGGACTAACTCCTCTTGATTCCCCTAGATATGGGTTGAGGTGCTATATGAAGCTCTTGTGGTTAAGTATAAGTGAGGCACACACACAAGCAAGCCAAGCGTATAAGGATGATAAGCAATATGAAATAATGCAAGGCACAACACAAGCAATATATGATATGAATGAATGAATGCTTTGCACAAATAAAAGAGAGAGAGTTAGAAAGACAATAGATCAAACGCAAATACAAGGATATGTTTCGAGGATCGAGCCCCTAGCTCTACGTCCCCGCCTTCACCGAGAAGGATTTCCAATCCACTATCTTGTCTACCGAGAACTCCACCGAGGAGGATTTGTACAACAAGGGAGTACCGAACTCCTCTCTCAAACACCGCCTCACAACCAAGGGTAGGCCCGTAACCAAACAACAACCACAAACTCCTCTACCGAAGAGAGATACACAAACCAACTCCAACTCCACCTCACCAAGAGGGAGTAAACAACAATCTCCACCTCTACTAAAGAGGGAGCAAACACCAACCCAATACAACAACCTCAACCTCTACCAAAGAGGGAGCAACTCAAGAAATCAAGGGTTTACAATTTGGTGGTATCTTTCAACCACAAACCACTTTCCTTTTTCCACAAACAAATGATCCTAATAGAATAGGATAGGTGATAGCTCAAGTGTGGAAAAACTAGGTGTTTGGAAAATACAAATTCAAAGAAATAATCTGGGAAAACTCTTGAAGATAATAGAAATGAAGAACAAACACAAATCTCCCAAATACTATTTTCTTTGATTTTTCCAAAAACCTAAAACAATACAAAGATAAATCTTTTTGGCACAAAACTCTTTTGAAAACTTGTTTAAAACAGTAGAGAAAGTCTGGAAATTTTTGGCTCTAAAATCTTGTAAAATCCTTAAAGAGATGGGGTATTTATAGCCGAAACAGAAAACTAGCCGTTAGGCTGATCTGGCAGCCTGACAGGCCTTGCGGTCGACCGGCCGGTCGACCGCCAACGGTCATATTTTTGACCGTTTGGGCATCCCGCTCGACCGCCCAGATACAGAGAGCAGAGCTCTCTGGTCCGGTCGACCGCCCAGTCGGCTGGCCCATTGTGCTGCCAGACGTGCACAAAGCTGTGCACGTCGGTCGACCGGCCCTTGGTTCGGTCGACCGGCCGTTGGTTCGGTCGACCGTGCGGTCGGCCGACCTGGCCTATCAGCCACTGTTCTGGGTCAGAAACTGGGTCAGAAAAACATGTTAAAAATATTTCTAAAAATCTTATATAAACTTCTAAAAATTCCCAAAATAGTTTTCTCATTTTGCATTGATATATAAACTTGTGATAAACATTTCAACTCAAATATCAAGCATAAGAAACCATTTTTGTGTTTTAACATTTTTACCCAAAAACCAAAACTGTATTTTATCAAACTTGGATTGTTCAATAAGAAATCTGATTTTTCCTAAAACTCATAGAAATACAAAAACATGATATTTAAATACATTAAAGCATGCTGCATATGGACATGAGTCCAATATACATGAAACATATACATATCATAGTTTTTGTCTTTAAATCCAAAATATATTTGTTAAAATACCAAAACATAAAACACATGAATAGGTATGTCAAACTAAGTTTGTATAAGTCATGAAGCATGTATGTATATCGAACACATCTAATATACATAAAAACCAAGTAAACTTGTTTTGATCAATCTATTCATGAAAACCAATTCCAAAACATAAAACGTGTGTGTATTGTGCACTTGAGCATATCAACTATTCTTATCTTTACACATGGATCTAAACACACTAAACTAAAACTAAGATACCTAAGTCTTCTTGATGATCTTCATCTTCAAGTTGACTCGATCCTAAACGTGATCCACCGAGTGCAAAGGTATGATCTTGATGCTCGGGCACTGGAATCACCATGTGAAGGCTTCAAAACTCATCTTGTTGAAGCAATCACCAACTAATATCTTGCTAAATGATCTGAAACTAAAATCACAAGATTATTAGTAAACATAACTACATGAGTTAATCATCATCAAAACTAGAGTGGAAGGCCTCTGGGCCAACAGAGTTACATATGGGCCATGCTTTGAATCGCTCTTGAACCAAGGACTAATGATGGCCAATGATACATGTGAGGCAACTATTACTAAGAGGTTAGCATGTTGGTGGAGCCATTAGTAGTTAGTAGCCATGAATCTTCTTTCTTTTTCACTTTGTTTTAGATATACAAAAACCACAAAATCATTCTTTTCCATGTTTCCCACTTCTTCGTATTTCACCGTACTCTTCTCGTTTTCATTCTTTCTTTTCCTTTCTTTTCATTCTTTAAAATGTTGAAGAACTTTTTTACAAACACGTGAATCAACCGATAAAGCGTCTATCGCCTCCCGTCCTTGTGGATTCGACTGGTTTTAGCCTCTATGCTATAACGGAAGTATCGAGGAAGCCAAAGCACACACACTTTAAATCTTGATTTCAAAGCATACACTTTTGTGTGCGGTTTTCCCTTGATCAAATTTTGGCGCCGTTGCCGGGGATGGGAACGGTTTGATTTCACATTTTTGTTAACTTTTCTTCTTTATTTTTTGGTGTGCAGGTTAATTTTTAGCGTTGCAGAAGTCCACACTTGCTCTTGTGTGGTCGGGTAATTCTTGTATATTCTTATTTCTGCTAATTTTTTTTATTACCTGTACACTGTAAATAATATTAAGAATTAAAATATGGTAATTGGATGCTTTAAAACGGCTTAGATATTTGCATCTAGGCACGTGTCAATTTTCATTCCAATATACTGTATTTTTATTCTTATGTTGTCATGATACTGATAGGAGGTGTACATATTGCATTGCATATAGTTAGGACAAACACTTCAGCGATTTACTGATTTTTTTGTGTTCATTCTTATCTATATTGCACACTTACACTAATTTACCTAAGGGTAAAACCCAAAACAACATAAGGTGGGGAAGTTATTACCCTCCCTTAGCCCAAAAATCACCTCCCCACTCACACAACCCAAGCCTTAATAAAAATTGCTAGACGTTGGACCCTAGGGACATCTCGGACTCATTTAGGAAATTGACCTAAGAGGGAAGTTGTTAGAATTTGACTCTTGCTAAATCGGTGTCTAAGGTTGGGGATTGAAAGGTGAAACCTCGAACAACAGTGGTTTGGCATAATTAGGCCCGTTGCTCCAGTACGGATACCTCCCACTGATCTTGCCCCTACCTGGCCGATTAACTCGTGGTCAGCTTCCGACAATATACCTCCCGTGGACAGTCTAACCAGTTAGGAGTAGTCTAGGTCTAAGTCCACCCTATCATAGGCTTATTTTCTTTTTCTTTTTCTTTGTTTGTTTGTTTTTGTTTGTTTTTATTTTTTATAAATTGTGATATGGATTTTAATAACAACAATTCTTTCAATATAATATGAATCCATATTTCACCCCGACCTCATTTGACTCGGATAACTCTGACCCGGCAATGTACAATATGAACCAACCATATATGCCGGGTTGGGATTATCCGAATCAATATGACCCATATCCCCAACCATATGACCATAATTTTCAAAATAATTTCAACTCTTCACAGAGTTCATGGGGATTCACCTACCCCGAGTCAAATTTTCAACCATCTTGTCCACAATTTTCACAATATTCATTCCCCAATTTGATTCATATACTCCTTTTCCTAAATCACCAATTGAAGAAAAATCATCATTAGAAAGGAGTATAGAAGAGTCCCTACAACAAATGCAAAATTTGTTCAATTCGCAATCCTTCCCATATCAAACTCCACATACTCATTTTCTAGAGCATTCAATTGAAGAAGAATCAGAGTTAGAAAAGTGTTTGGAAGTCTTTTGTGATAGAATGCAAAACATGTTGGACTCCTCATCTCAACCAAATTTTCAAGAGTCCTACTCATCTTTTCCAGTCTCACCTATGCAAAATGAACAACCATCAATACTGGGCTTGAGTATGGAACCCTTGTGTGAGTCCGAGCAGCAATCGCAAAATCCGGTGGACTCACAATTTCACCATAATTTCTAAAATCGACGTCCATACTCATATTATCAAGAAGAATCAATTGCCAAGAGTATGGAAGACATGATTCCAAATCCGAATTCTGTTACCCAACCTATCAGTAGGTTAGACTCGATTATGAGCGATTTGATCAATGAGAGCGAGGAAAAATCTTTCTTGTCAACCGTTGACCAATCCTTATATCCCTAACTCTACCGATTGGGCCCAAGAATCATGTTCTTTTTGAAACCAAGATTCAATTCAGAACACACATTTGAACTTGACCAATCTCCAAGTTATGAAAGTCCCCTGGACATTTTGGCAAGTTATCCCTTTCCTGAAATTGAAATTAAATCTGAATGTGATCCCGAACCTCATGTTAGTAATTCTATTTCACTTTTTGGTTCAATAATGAACCAGTATCTTTACCAGATTTTTCTCTATTCTGGAGTCAACATTGAATCCTATACTAGTACACCGTGAAATGGAGTCACCAATTTCTTATGATCACACTTCATTAATGGGGACAGTGTGTGAACATCAATTCTTGGTTTGGAACCTGTTTTTGAACCAATTTCGACTCTCATTGTTGACTCTCGACTTGATCTGAGTCAACTTCTCGAGTCGGTATCGGTTTTTATTCCTGATCCTTTGAGTCCAAATCCATCATTTTCAAAAATCACACTTTATTGTTAGACAAGAATGTTGACAAAAATGACTCAATAATTATTTTCGAAAATTGGAAATTAGATGGGGATAATTTTTAAATCAGACCATTCAGTCCATCATTCTTTTACTAGGTCATATTAGAGAGGTCATTGGTGGGTTCCTGCAAGATCCACGCTATTTTGATTGGGTCGTAACGCTTGGCCCAATCCGACCACCATCGGAGCCACCCCTTGTGGTAATCTTCCTTCCCTCTCCATTTGTTTCATGTCTATACATATTCACGCTGCATTATGGACAATGCATGAGATAAGTGTGGGGGAAGGTTTACTAACATAGGTAGTTTTAAATTTCTTTCTTTTACACTTCATTTTAAATTAAAAAAATTTTCTTTTTACAAAACTTTTTGAAGCAAGAGAAATAGTTTTTGATTTATTTTTAAGAAAATTAAGATTATCTTAGAAATTAGGAAGACCTAAAATTATGAAATTTTAAACCGAGTCAAAATAATAGATCTTGTTTAAATTTTAGGATAAGAAAGTAAAATTGAAAAGATAATTTGATCTTGAATTTTTGTCTTAGTTTTTGCACTTCATACTTACACAATTTTTGGGATTGAAACATAGACTGAAAATATCATAAAAAATATATATATTCAAAAAAAATATGATAAATAAAAATCACTTATTGAAGTTGGGTAATTATGCCTTAGGAAGCATGATTATTCATACCTAAAACGGTGGACAAAAACAAAATAATCCCTTTAGTTTTGTGGCCTTGTTTACTCGAGTCCTTAAGTCCGAGGGATGTTTTCTCATCTGGTGCCCTAAGATCATCTGGTTTGGGAGTCACCGGCTAAAGGCTCACTACCCAGATAAATAAGAAAGCCTAAGAAAACTAAGGAAAGAAGGAAAAAAGAAGAAAAAAATAATAAATATAATAATATATATAATATAAATAAATGGCATGAAAGTTAGAATCGATATCCCAAAAATCTTCACAGTCCACAAAGTGTATATTTTCTAAGATTTTATGGAAAATCAAATAGTCAATTCAATTTTAAATTTTACATTTAATTTATAATAGGATTTTTTACATTTTGACTTAGTTTAAGAAAGAACAATTTCTGATTAACCTATGACCTTGAATCACTTATATTTTCACAAAATACTTCAACACTTTTCTCTATTTCAAAAAGCATCTTTAAAATACTAACATTTGATTTCTTTCTTTATGGATTTTGTGGCTGTAATCCGCTGAAAACCCTCAGGAGACAAAACTCCTCCTCTAGAGCAAACCTAGAGGTTTAACGGCTTGTTGCATATGCTCAGTGCAATCGCGTCACTTGCGAAAGTGGTGTAATAATTCCTTAGTTTTTTTGTTTTGCTCGGGACGAGCAAAAGATAAGTTTGGGGTGTGATTAGTATCTAATTTTACATAATTTATATCACATCTTCACATTAATTTTATATTAAATTTTGCTAATAAAGCTTTGCTTGCTTGATTCTAGGTTCATGGTGTGCAATAAAGAAGAAGACCCTAAATCACCATTTAATTAGTGATTAAAGGCCTATTAAAGATAGCCATTGATTTAGAGAGCTGATTCTGTCAAAATCAGGGGCTGCAAATAGGAAACCGAACACAGGGCCTGACAGGGGACAGACGGGACCGCGCGCGGCTCGAAGCGCCGCGCGCGCGGCCCTAGTATGGCCGCGGCCCCGGCCGCGTTTTGGGCCAAGGCCTGTCCCCTGGCCCCCCTCTTCCCTGGTGGATATAAATACCCCCTTGGGGTTTCAGAGCAAAGATATACAGAGTTTAGGAGTAGTTTTCATTTCATGTTGTAATTTAGGGTAGTTTAATTTAGGTTAGTTCTTCTTCCTCCATTGTATTTTCCATTTTGTAGATCTTGTAATAGGGAGAGAGTGTGATACATGCTTGGAATGCAAGAGTACTTGTAATAGAAGGTGACAATTTATGAAAGGTGCTCTCTTTACCTCTCTATATTTTCTTCTCTCTAAATCTCTTTTACATGTGTAGCTAACTTTTCTCTCATGGCAACTAACTACTAACCACTAACTTGCTAACTTCTTATTTGATAATCCACATGAATCTAATTGCCTCGGTTTGACCTTGCTCTTGCAAGATCCATTGATGGCTCATGATGATGGATCTAACACTCTAACTTCCTAATCACTAACAAGCTAACATTACTTTACTCCATACTTATTTTATATAGTATTGATGGTTTAAGTGTAGCTTGCACTTGTTTGATGAGTTGGGTTGTGATGAGTTACATATGGGTCATGCTTTGAATCGCTCTTGAACCAAGGACTAGTGATGGCCAATGATACATGTGAGGCAACTATCACTAAGAGATTAGCATGTTGGTGGAACCATTAGTAGTTAGTAGCCATGAGTCTTCTTTCCTTTTCACTTTGTTTTAGATATACAAAAACCACAAAAATTATTCTTTTCCATGTTTCTCACTTCTTCGTATTTCACCGTACTCTTCTCTTTTTCATTCTTTCTTTTCCTTTCTTTTCATTCTTTAAAACTTTGAAGAACTTTTTAACAAACACGTGAATCAACCGGTAAAACTTCTATCGCTTCCCGTCCTTGTGGATTCGACTCGTTTTAGCTCTATACTATAACGGAAGTATCGAGGAAGTCAAAGCACACACACTTTAAATCTTGATTTCAAAACATACACTTCTGTGCGCGATTTTCCCTCGATCAGGCCCCCCAAAAAGCACGAGATTGGGAGATCTTCAGAGGGGAAGGGAAGCGGCGGGATAAGGGCGATCATGACGACGAGATCAGGGCTATGAGAGAAAAGGAGATCATGGCCACGAGATCAGGGTCTTGAGAGAGAAGGAGATCATGGCCACGAGATCAAAGCTGTGAGAAGGGAGAGCAATGGTCTCAGCGGAGCGAGAGAAAGAAAGAGAAGCTGAGGTGACAAGAAAGAGCGAGTAACTCTAACAAAGAGAGGCCGTGCAATAATATTTAAGTGTTGGGCGTCAGATTTTAAGGCGTTTTCTCTCTCTTGGGGTGGAAAACGGACACCCTATTTTGCTGGTGCGACACCCCATTTTCGGGACGTCTTGTTTCGAGACAAACAAAGATAATTTTAAGCAGGAAAATGAGTGAGACTAATTAAATAGTGAAAAAATAGGCTGTTCCACCCCTTTGCAAGCGAACAAACAGCCCCTTGTCTGGATCCTGCAATGGTCACCATCACAGTACGGTTAGCAACGAAACAGTTTATGCTAAACCCTTTACTCATCATTTTAGTTCAAACCTAAAGCCCTTGGCACTGACCACATCAACTAGCTCAAAAGTTCAAACACAACACAAGAAACCGCTAAAAATATCACTTCTACTTCCAAGCCATGAAGCTGCAACTTCTCGACTACTGCTCGAGCGTCCTCGCCACTTGCCGCTGGCCCCACTCCCGAATCCTAAAGTGGAGCTGGCAGGCCGCGGCGAGGAAATCCACGGTTTGCGCGGGGCTGAGTATCTCCACCAGCCTGTTCACCGTCCTCGCCCTCAGGGCGTCGGCCGACATCGCGAGCACCTCAAGCGACCTGAGCACAACCTCGACCGCCTCCGTCCTCAACTCGCCGTCCCGCGCCCCGTACATCAGCCCCAGCACCTGCGGCATCGCCATCGCCTCCCGCACCCTCGCCATCTCCTCCGACAGCTGCCTCTCCGCCGCCCCCGTCTCCCTCTGTACCCCCGCGATTGCCTGCCGCTGCCCCGCCGAGAAGGCCCCCTCGTCGAGGCCGCGAAGGAGGCAGAAGGCCATGGAGGGTTTCCACCCCATAGGAAGGTCCTCTCGTAAGCGTTGAGCCAGGAAGGGAAGAAGAGGAAGAGAACGTTTCGGGCTGCGAGCCGGGCTTTTTCGTGGTAGTACTCGTGGTAGTGGGCGAAGACGCGGTCAATTAAGGCTCGGAGGTGAGAGGGGTGGTCGAGGGGAGCGGAGTTGAGCTCTTGAAGGAGTTGCTCTTGGCGCGAGAGCCAGCCTTGAAAGAAAGACTCCATGGGCAGCAACAAATTAAACAAGCAAATAACAAGAGACGCAAATAGAACTCGCACAAAGAATCAATAAGACTTACTATATATCATTTTCTTAGCAGCGAAGGTCGCCGGCAATGGAGCTTGTCTGCATTTGAAAACATAAGCGGTGGTTGTCCGCAGATTTTGATTTCTTCTTCTTATTGTTTTTGGTTGTACGAGGCTGTGATGCTTCCACTTGTCAGAGACTGACATAGGACAAGATGCGGACATGACATTTTTAAGGGGGGAGGAGGGATAATCAGTCGGTGACGTTCTCTCTTTGTTAATGATATGAAATGCACGTGAAAGGATGATATCAGAATATGCGACTTTAAAAAAGGAAAAAAGAAATGGCATCGTCCAAGCGCGGGTTTTGGTCGCAAAGGCCGAGACGATCTCGTTGTCTGGCGCTGAGGAAATTCGGCGGGCGCCGATCGCTACAGGACAGAATGATTATTGGAATCAAAATATTATTTTATGATAAAAATCTGAGATATCTCGGATGCCTCTCACTCTCATTCTAAGAAATTTGGTAGTTAATAAGTCTTTTAGACTAATCTTCAATATGCCTTTGAAAGCAAGATTTGAACCGACGCCCGTTTGAGAGCAACACAAGTGTCATTTTTGTTCGGCTACTCTTGCGGACATTGGGACCAAAATATGTGAATTATTAAATATATGTGTGCTGTGTTGAGATAACACCAACAATCGAGTTATGACGAAAATTGTTATGTGTACTCAGGATCGTGATCGACGTTGCGGAACCGTGACAATTATAATACTTGCAAAAGAAAGCTATTAAGTAAAGTAGAAATACCGAGACAAAAGAAAATAACACGAGAACTTAACACGATTCGACCAAACCTGACCTGCGTTCACTGGAGAGAACTTGAGATAGTTTTATTAATACACTTGGTGCAGGAGATCTAACATATACCTTGATTCCCACAAGAGTATTCATCTTCCCCTTGAAACCGTCTAGATGACAAAAATATTTTCTCACTTTGCACCGTCACTTATTCCTCTCTTTGTATTGGCGTCTTTTATTTTTCTTTGTATTGTTATAAACTAGGTTACAACCTTAATTTTGAGAGTTTTATAATATAGACCCTATTCGAATTATGAGATGATCTTGTCGTCGAACGCTTAAAGAATTTGATCAATCCTCTAGGAGTTGATTTTTCTGATTTAGAGTAAATCTAGACCATTTAGAAACACATTATTCAATAAATTAGAATTTGAGTTATATTCGGAATCCACCAGAAAAAAAATCTGAACGCGCCTGAAAAAGAAATCTGAATCCTATTTGTAAATCACCTGGGGGGGTGAATAGGTGATAATGCTAATCTAGAAACTAAATGCGCTAAATGCGGAAGCTAAAACAAATATTTGCAACACACTTAGTACAACACACAAGTGTAGCCGAATTCCCCGTGAAGGGCTCTGGACTAACTCCTCTTGATTCCCCTAAATATGGTTTGAGGTGCTATATGAAGCTCTTGTGGTTAAGTACAAGTGAGGCACACAAAAACAACCAGCATATAAGATGAATATATCAATATGAAATATGCAAGGCACACACAAGCAATATATGATATGAATGAATGAATGATGCTTTGCACAAATGTAAAGAGAGAGAGTGAGTTTAGAGATAATGGATCAAACGCAAACACAAATATATGTTCCGAGGTTCGAGCCCCTAGCTCTACGTCCCCCACCTTCACCGAGAAGCATTTCTAATCCACTATCTCCCACCAAGGGAACCTCTACCGAAGAGGATTTGTTACAACAAGGGAGTACCGAACTCCTCTCTCAAACACCGCCTCACAACCGAGGGTAGGCTCGTAGCCAAACAACAACCAACAAACACCTCTACCGAAGAGGGTATACAAACCAAACTCCACCTCTCAATAGAGGGAGCAAACCACAATCTCAACCTCTACCAAAGAGGGAGCAAACCAATCACCCGATCACCTCTACCAAAGAGGGATAAAACAAGAACAAGGGTGTTTACAAACTAGGAGGCTCAACAACCTCAAATATCTCTTTCCACAAATAAAAGATCCTAAATAGATTAGGATAGAAGATATAGCTCAAGTGAAAAAACTAGGTTTTTGGAAAAAAAAACTCAAAGAAATAATCTTGAAAAAACTCTTGAAGATAATGAAAATGAAGAACAAACACAAATCTCCCAAAATTCTATTTCTTTTGTTTTTTTCAAAAACCTAAAACAAATAAGATTGAAAGTTTAAAGCCCAAAAACTTTTGAAATCTTTTAAAACACTTCAGAAAACTGAGAATTTTTGCTCTTGAAAATCTTAGTTAAAACCTTAAAGAGATGGGGTATTTATAGCCCAAAAACAAACTAGCTGTTAGGCTAATCTGGCAGCCTTACAGGCTACCGGTCGGCCGGCCCGGCCGACCGCCAACAGTCTGAAATATGACCGTTGGGCAGACCCGGTTGACCGCCCGGTCGACCCAAAGAAACAGAGAGCACTGCTCTCAGGTCCGGTCGGCCGCCCGGCCGACCGTCCCTGTGACTGCCAAACGTGCACAAGCTTGTGCACGTCGGTCGACCGCAAGGGTCGACCGGCCCCTTGGTACGGTTGACCTGTGGGGTCGGCCGTTCTGGCCTGTCAGCCACTGTTCAGGGACAGAAAAACTTGTTAAAAATATTTTTAAAAATCTTTTTAAGTCTTGTAAAAATACCCAAAAATGTTTTTATCATATTGCATTGATATATAAATATGTGATAAAAATTTCAACTCAAATATCAAGCATATGAAACTATTTTTGTGTCTTAACATTTTTACCAAAAACCAAAACATGTATTTTATCAAACTTTGATTTTTCTCAATAGGAAATCTGATTTTTCCTAAACTCATGAATAGACATATCAAAATAAGTTTGTTTAGATATGAAGCATGTATGTATATTGAACATATCTAATATACACAAAAACCAAGTAAACTTGTTTTGATCAACTATTCATGAAAACCAAATCCAAAACATGAAACGTGTATGTTGTGCACTTGAGCATATCAACTATACTAAGCATTACAAATGGATCTAAACACACTAAACTCTATGATACCTAAGTCTTCTTGACGATCTTCATCTTCAAGTCGACTCGGTCCAAAACTCCATCCATGAGCTAGGCAAAGTGTGATCTTGATGCTTGAGCCCTGGAATCACCATGTTTAAGCTTCTAAAACACCTTTTTGAAGCAATCACCAACTAATATCTTGATTAATGATCTGAGACTAAAAACATAAGATTATTAGTAAACATAACTACATGAGTTAATCATCATCAAAACTAGGGTGGAAGGCCTTTGGGCCAACAATCTCCCCCTTTTTGATGATGACAAAACTCATGGAGTTATATATGCATGGATTAAAGTTAAGCTTCAAAGAAGCTCCCCCTTAACTCATGCATAAACAAATAAATAATATGCAATGAAGGCTCTTAAACATGAATGCATAGAAATGCATAAACAATAAAAGGTTCTAGATACCAATGAAATGTTCAAAACAAAACATACTCTAGATACCAATTAAAATTAAACTAAATTAAACTTAATATATGCAAAACATAAATATGAGTTTTATATATGAAGTTTTATATATGCATATTAAACTCTCAAATAATTCTCTCCCTTTTTGTCAATAATCAACAAAGGGGTAAAAACCAAAACAAAACAAAATCTTCTCCCCTTTTTAATACAAAGAAACAATCTTCGATAAGGGGTAAAAGCAAAACCAAATCAATAATTTTTCTCCCCGCTTTTTGTTCGAAACAATGAATCAATAAAGGGTTAAAAAAAAATGTTCTCCCCTTTTTGTTTAAAACAAAAATTTTGATATCAATTGTAATATTTTTTCATTTTGAACATATGATACCAAATTGAAAATTTTCAATCATAAAGTATGGGAGTGGAAAACAATACCAATTGTAAACATGAAAATCGAATTTTCTCCCCCTTTATGAAATACCAACAACACACATGCATAAGCTTGAAATAAGATACCAAATTGAAAATTGAATCAATTGAAACAAAGTTGAAACTCAAGCTTTAGCATAAACAACACATATATATGTATGAAAAGTAAATACCATAAAAATTGATATTCTTTGAAATTGAAAGCATATATACATACAAACATATATGAGTATACAAGAAAGGTCAAAATTGATACCAATTGAAAGAGTCTCAATGATACCAATTGAAACAACAATAATGATCAAGTGTATACATCATATAACTACCACCCAACACATACACATGTATCATTGGATTCTTTCAATATAGAGCATACATAAGCATGGTCGCCCATCCATCCTCCCATGGAAGGTAGAGGTTTTCAAAAATTAGATTTGAAAATAATTTATTTGAAAATCTCTACCATAAGACGAATACGATCTAGTTATATGAAAATTTGTTAACTAGTACGAAATCCTTCAAGCAAGGAATAAAATAAAATTATTTTTCATGAAACATGAAATCCACATGGCACTAAACCACTCAAAATCCATTAAGCTCAAACATACTCATGAAAAACACAATCATGAGAAACATTATAAAAGAGGTGAGTGTGCAAGTGTTATGTGAAACACACAATCATGAAATTGACAATTAAGCTCAATATTCCTTAAAACAAGAAAACATAAAAATTATTAAAACTATTTAATTTTCAAGGTATATGTATGTCCTATACAAATTAAAGTATACATACATATCCAAACACAACGAGTCCACAAAGATATATGCATGAAGGCACGTGGCTCAAAATGATGTATATGTATAACAATATTTGGATAAAATAGACATATACATGAAGTTAAACATAAACACAAAAACATGAAACAAATTTTTCATTAAAAAAAAATTTCATTTCAAGGTATATGTATGAATTGTCAACACAATAAGTATACATACACATCCCTAAACACAATTGAGTCCATATGTATAGATTTGCATGAAAGGCAAACGACTCAAGGGGTATACATGTTTATCTTAAAGTTTGGCAGAAATAGGCATATACATGAAATGAAAACACACAAAACAAATCCAAGAATAGGAATACAAGTTTAAAATGCATGAATCATCAAACTAGACTATACTAGCACATCTAATGGGTTCAAATAAGCATTCAAGCTCAAACATATATAGATTTATTTGTGGCCCACTATATGTACAAGTATATACCAAGTTTTAATGAAAACTAACATTCAAACATATATTCAAAGCATGAAGCATCAAACAAGATATAAATCATCATGATAAACATAAACATGATTATTAAGAAAGCCCACATGTTATTAAACCTATGGTAGACATTATAGCTAAACAAATGGTGAGAACACAAAATAATAGTCCATATTAAACATGGGTGTCTCAAAATAGCTAAACATGTATATCACTAATCTAATAAGCATGGCATTTTCATAGTAATCAACAAACATCAAAACATGCTATGAAAGATAAACATGGAAAGCATGTAAATGAAAATAAGGAGTTAGGAATCGTTACAAAACCTAGAAGGCAACTTCCCTTGTCTCCAAAACATGGTGGTCATCTCCACCAAACTTCCCTTGAAAGTGATGCATCCATTGATTTCCATG
Organism: Agave tequilana; assembly: GCA_038442645.1. NCBI lineage: Eukaryota > Viridiplantae > Streptophyta > Magnoliopsida > Asparagales > Asparagaceae > Agave > Agave tequilana. Next base: position 29,030 of record JAVJIF010006348.1, read on the forward strand.
AAGCTCGGAACGCATCCACTCCAAGGTACGGCAACTCTCACGTCATGTGAGAGCCCACACCTACATCAAAAATAGGAGGGGTGGTCTTTGGTACCCATATCTTATTGGGTCCATGGGGGTTAGTACCTTCTCTAACCCAAACAAAATTCTTTGCTAAATTTGAAACATGTATTCTATCATAACAAAATTTAGCAAGGTGGCCCTTACGTCCACAATGTGTACAAGTGTACACATGAGCATACATCGTGTTATGGTGTCCGTGAGAAGCATGTGTATGCCGTGGAGGGTGTGCATGCATAATAGATGGAACTTGTTTCTTTCGAAACAAAGTTTCCAAACGTGAATGTCCAACAACACATTGGCTCAAAGTGGAGCCCAAACAATCAACACACTTCTTAAGCGTGGATATATCGTTGTTAATCAAAGAAGAAGTGTGGCATGCAATAGGTGAAGTGTGTGATACTAACCTAGCATCTCAAACATGGGAATCAATCTTATTTGCAAAAACTCATTTTTCTTTAAACACACATCTAAATCATTTGAAATAGAAATTATTTTATTTTTCAAAGAGTTATTTTCTTTAACAACAAAATCAATTTTTGAAGACAAATTTTCATTTTTCTTTAAAATAACATGGCAATCATTTTTAGAATTTAAAAACTCATTTTCTTTAAGTGCAAGATCAAGTTGAGATTTTAATGAATCCCTCTCATTAGCAATCTCCTCTTTCTCTTGCAAAACAACATCAAGTCTAGCAATCAAATTTTTATTTTCATTATTCGTGCCTAGACTTTTTTTTTCAAAACTTTATATTTCTCAATTAATTTTTCACAAACTAAAGAAAGTTCTTCATTCAAGGCATGGGCATCATAATCATTTGAAGAACTAGCATCATCATTATCATCTAAGTGGGTTTCCGAGTGTACCTCAAGGGAGTCATTCCCTTGGACCAATAAGCATTGTGACTCGGAGTCTCCACTAGATTCCTCCTCTTGTTGGATTAGTACTTGAAGCTTGGAGTGGTTGTGGTTGTCAACTTGTTCCACACTGTAAAAGCGGAATCAAGGTTAGAAACATGCATAAGATATTCCTTTGAAAGCGTGCTTCTAATGGCCTCAAGGGCAAGTACATTAGCCTCTATATGCTTGCTATCACTAAGGAAGGATTCCGTTGTAATGGCAAGGTGAACTTTATATCCTAGGGCTTGTAAATAGATGGACATCCTAGTCTTCCAAAAATGATGTTGGAAGGGTCAAACATAGGTGGGGTCATGAAGGCCATGGGTCCAAACTATATGTGTGCAAACAAGCAAATGCAAACAATAGATTAGCAAACAAATGGATCTCACTCCTAGGATGTTAAGCCTAAGTATCAGGAGCGTAGGCTCTGATACCAATTGTAAATCACCTAGAGGGGGTGAATAGGTGATAATGCTAATCTAAAAACTAAATGCGCTAAATGCGAAAGCTAAAATAAATATTTGCAACACACTTAGTACAACACACAAGTGTAGCCGAATTCCCCGTGAAGGGCTCTGGACTAACTCCTCTTGATTCCCCTAAATATGAGTTGAGGTGCTATATGAAGCTCTTGTGGTTAAGTACAAGTGAGGCACACACATACAACCAAGCATATAAGATGAATATATTAATATGAAATATGCAAGGCACAATACAAGCAATATATGATATGAAATGAATGAATGATGCTTTGCACAAATGTAAAGAGAGAGTGAGTTTAGAGATAATGGATCAAACGCAAACACAAAGATATGTTCCGAGGTTCGAGCCCCTAGCTCTACGTCCCCGCGTTCACCGAGAAGGATTTCTAATCCACTATCTCCCACCGAGGGAACCTCTACCGAAGAGGATTTGTTACAACAAGGGAGTACCGAACTCCTCTCTCAAACACCGCCTCACAACCGAGGGGTAGGCCCGTAGCCAAACAACAACCAACAAACACCTCTACCGAAGAGGGTATACAAACCAAACTCCACCTCTCAATAGAGGGAGCAACCACAATCTCAACCTCTACCAAAGAGGGAGCAAACCAATCACCCGATCACCTCTACCAAAGAGGGATACAACACGAACAAGGGTGTTCACAAACTGGGAGGCTCAACAACCTCAAACAATCTCTTTTCCACAAACAAAAGATCCTAAATAGATTAGGATAGAAGATATAGCTCAAGTGGAAAAACTAGGTGTTTTGGAAAACAAAAACTCAAAGAAATAATCTTGGGAAAACTCTTGAAGATAATGGAAATGAAGAACAAACACAAATCTCCCAAAATTCTATTTCCTTTGATTTTTCCAAAAACCTAAAACAAATAAGATTGGAAGTTTAAAGCCCAAAAATACTTTTGAAATCTTTTAAAAACACTTCAAAAAACTGAGAATTTTTGCTCTTGAAAATATTAGTTAAAATCTTAAAGAGATGGGGTATTTATAGCCCAAAACAAACTAGCCGTGAAGCTGATCTGGCAGCCTGACAGGCTACCGGTCGCCGGCCCGGCCGACCGCCAACGGTCTTAAATAAGACCGTTGGGCAGACCCGGTCGACCGCCCGTCAACCCAAAGAAACAGAGAGCACTGCTCTCAGGTCCGGTCGGCCGCCCGGCCGACCGTCCCTGTGACTACCAAACGTGCACAGGCTTGTGCACGTCGGTCGACCGCAAGGTCGACCGGCCCTTGGTACGGTCGACCCGTGCGGTCGGCCGTTCTGGCCTGTTAGCCACTGTTCAGGGACAGAAAAACTTGTTAAAAATATTTTTAAAAATCTTTTTAAGTCTTGTAAAAATACCCAAAAATGTTTTTATCATATTGTATTGATATATAAATATGTGATAAAAATTTCAACTCAAATATCAAGCATATGAAACTATTTTTGTGTCTTAACATTTTTAACAAAACCAAAACATGTATTTTATCAAACTTTGATTTTTCTCAATAGGAAATCTGATTTTTCCTAAAACTCATGAATAGACATATCAAAATAAGTTTGTTTAAGATATGAAGCATGTATGTATATTGAACATATCTAATATACACAAAAACCATGTAAACTTGTTTTGATCAACTATTCATGAAAATCAAATCCAAAACATAAAACGTGTGTGTTGTGCACTTGAGCATATCAACTATACTAAGCTTTACAAATGGATCTAAACACACTAAACTCTATGATACCCAAGTCTTCTTGACGATTTTCATCTTCAAGTCGACTCGGTCCAAAACTCCATCCATGAGCTAGGCAAAGTGTGATCTTGATGCTCGAGCCTTGGAATCACCATGTGAAAGCTTCTAAAACCCTTTTTGAAGCAATCACCAACTAATATCTTGATTAATGATCTGAGACTAAAAACATAAGATTATTAGTAAACATAACTACATGAGTTAATCATCATCAAAACTAGGGTGGAAGGCCTTTGAGCCAACAATCTCCCCTTTTTTGATGATGACAAAACTCATGGAGTTATATATGCATGGATTAAAGTTAAGCTTCAAAGAAGCTCCCCCTTAACTCATGCATAAACAAATAAATAATATGCAATGAAGGCTCTTAAACATGAATGCAAAGAAATGCATAAACAATAAAAGGTTTTAGATACCAATGAAATGTTCAAAACAAAACATGCTCTAGATACCAATTAAAATTAAACTAAATTAAACTTATATATGCAAAACATAAATATGAAGTTTTATATATCAAGTTTTATATATGCATATTAAACTCTCAAATAATTCTCCCCCTTTTTGTCAATCATCAAAGGGGGTAAAAACCAAAACAAAACAAAATCTTCTCCCCTTTTTAATACAAAGAAACAATCTTCGATAAGGGGTAAAAGCAAAACCAAATCAATAAATTTTTCTCCCCCTTTTTGTTCGAAACAATGAATCAATAAAAAGGTTAAAAAAAAATGTTCTCCCCTTTTTGTTTAAAACAAAAATTTTGATACCAATTGTAAATATTTTTCATTTTGAACATATGATACCAAATTGAAAATTTTCAATCATAAAGTATGGGAGTTGAAAACAAATACCAATTGTAAACATGAAAATCAAATTTTCTCCCCCTTTATGAAATACCAACAACACACATCTGCATAAGCTTGAAATAAGATACCAAATTGAAAATTGAATCAATTGAAACAAAAGTTGAAACTCAAGCTTTAGCATAAACAAACACATATATATGTATGAAAAGTAAATACCAATAGAAATTGATATTCTTTGAAATTGAAAGCATATATACATACAAACATATATGAGTATACAAGAAAAGTCAAAATTGATACCAATTGAAAGAGACTCAATGATACCAATTGAAACAACAATAATGATCAAGTGTATACATCATATAACTACCACCCAACACATGCACATGTATCATTGGATTCTTTCAATATAGAGCATACATAAGCATGGTCGCCCATCCATCCTCCCATGGAAGGTAGAGGTTTTTAAAAATTAGATTTGAAAATATAGTTTATTTGAAAATCTCTACCATAAGAAGAATACGAACTAGTTATATGAAAAATTTGTTAACTAGTATGAAATCCTTCAAGTAAGGAATAAAATAAAATTATTTTTCATGAAACATGAAAATCCACATGGCACTAAACCACTCAAAATCCATTAAGCTCAAACATACTCATGAAAAACACAATCATGAGAAACATTATAAAAGAGGTGAGTGTGCAAGTGTTATGTGAAACACACAATCATGAAAATTGACAATTAAGCTCAATATTCCTTAAACAAGAAAACATAAAAATCATTAAAACTATTTAATCTTCAAGGTATATGTATGTCCTATACAAATTAAAGTATACATACATATCCAAACACAACGAGTCCACAAAGATATATGCATGAAGGCACGTGGCTCAAAAGGATGTATATGTATAACAATAATTGGATAAATAGACATATACATGAAGTTAAACTTAAACACAAAAACATGAAACAAAATTTTCATTAAAACAAATTTCATTTCAAGGTATATGTATGAATTGTCAACACAATAAGTATACATACACATCCCTAAACACAATTGAGTCCATATGTATAGATTTGCATGAAAGGCAAACGACTCAAGGGGTATACATGTTTATCTTAAAGTTTGGCAGAAATAGGCATATACATGAAATGAAAACACACAAAACAAATCCAAGAATAGGAATACAAGTTTAAAATGCATGAATCATCAAAACTAGACTATACTAGCACATCTAATGGGTTCAAATAAGCATTCAAGCTCAAACATATATAGATTTATTTGTGGCCCACTATATGTACAAGTATATACCAAGTTTTAATGAAAACTAACATTCAAACATATATTCAAAGCATGAAGCATCAAACAAGATATAAATCATCATGATAAACATAAACATGATTATTAAAAAGCCCACATGTTATTAAACCTATGGTAGACATGATAGCTAAACAAATGGTGAGAACACAAAATAATAGTCCATATTAAACATGGGTGTCTCAAAATAAATAAACATGTATATCACTAATCTAATAAACATGGCATTTTCATAGTAATCAACAAACATCAAAACATGCTATGAAAGATAAACATGGAAAGCATGTAAATGAAAATAAGGAGTTAGGAATCGTTACCAAAACCTAGAAGGCAACTTCCCTTGTCTCCAAAACATGGTGGTCATCTCCACCAAACTTCCCTTGAAAGTGATGCATCCAATTGATTTCCATGAAGCTCGGAACGCATCCACTCCAAGGTACGACAACTCTCACGTCATGTGAGAGCCCACACCTACATCAAAAATAGGAGGGGTGGTCTTTGTACCCATATCTTATTGGGTCCATGGGGTTAGTACCTTCTCTACCCAAACAAAATTCTTTGCTAAATTTGAAACATATATTCTATCATAACAAAATTTAGCAAGGTGGCCCTTACGTCCACAATGTGTACAAGTGTACACATGAGCATACATCGTGTTATGGTGTCCGTGAGAAGCATGTGTATGCCGTGGAGGGTGTGCATGCATAATAGATGGAACTTGTTTCTTTCGAAACAAAGTTTCCAAACGTGAATGTCCAACAACACATTGGCTCAAAGTGGAGCCCAAACAATCAACACTCTTCTTAAGCGTGGATATATCATTGTTAATCAAAGAAGAAGTGTGGCATGCAATAGGTGAGTGTGTGATACTAACCTAGCATGGCAAACATGGGAATCAATCTTATTTTGCAAAAACTCATTTTTCTTTAAACACACATCTAAATCATTTGAAATAGAAATTATTTTATTTTTCAAAGAGTTATTTTCTTTAACAACAAAATCAATTTTTGAAGACAAATTTTCATTTTTCTTCAAAATAACATGGTAATCATTTTTAGATTTTAAAAACTCATTTTCTTTAAGTGCAAGATCAAGTTGAGATTTTAATGAATCCCTCTCATTAGCAATCTCCTCTTTCTCTTGCAAAACATCATCAAGTCTAGCAATCAAATTTTTATTTTCATTATTAGTGCCTAGACTTTTTCTTTTTCAAAACTTTATATTTCTCAATTAATTTTTCACAAACTAAAGAAAGTTCTTCATTCAAGGCATGGGCATCATAATCATTTGAAGAACTAGCATCATCATTATCATCTAAGTGGGTTTCCGAGTGTACCTCAAGGGAGTCATTCCCTTGGACCACTAAGCATTGTGACTCGGAGTCTCCACTAGATTCTTCCTCTTGTTGGATTTGTACTTGAAGCTTGGAGGTGGTTGTGGTTGTCAACTTGTTCACACTGCAAAAGCGGAATCAAGGTTAGAAACATGCATAAGATATTCTTTTGTAAGCGTGCTTCTAATGGCCTCAAGGGCAAGTGCATTAGCCTCTATATGCTTACTATCACTAAGGAAGGATTCCTTGGTAATGGCAATGTGAACTTTATATCCTAGGACTTGTAAATAGATGGACATCCTAGTCTTCCAAACAATGATGTTGGAAGGGTCAAACATAGGTGGGGTCATGAAGGCAATGGGTCCAAACTATATGTGTGCAAACAAGCAAATGCAAACAATAGATTAGCAAACAATGGATCTCACTCCTAGGATGTTAAGCCTAAGTATCAGGAGCGTAGGCTCTGATACCAATTGTAAATCACCTAGAGGGGGGTGAATAGGTGATAATGCTAATCTAGAAACTAAATGCGCTAAATGCGGAAGCTAAAACAAATATTTGCAACACACTTAGTACAACACACAAGTGTAGCCGAATTCCCCGTGAAGGGCTCTGGACTAACTCCTCTTGATTCCCCTAAATATGGGTTGAGGTGCTATATGAAACTCTTGTGGTTAAGTACAAGTGAGGCACACACAAACAACCAAGCATATAAGATGAATATATCAATATGAAATATGCAAGGCACAACACAAGCAATATATGATATGAAATGAATGAATGATGCTTTGCACAAATGTAAAGAGAGAGAGTGAGTTTAGAGATAATGGATCAACGCAACACAAAGATATGTTCCGAGGTTCGAGCCCCTAGCTCTACGTCCCCGCCTTCACCGAGAAGGATTTCTAATCCACTATCTCCCACCGAGGGAACCTCTACCGAAGAGGATTTGTTACAACAAGGGAGTACTGAACTCCTCTCTCAAACACCGCCTCACAACCGAGGGGTAGGCCCGTAGCCAAACAACAACCAACAAACACCTCTACCGAAGAGGGTATACTAGCCAAACTCCACCTCTCAATAGAGAGAGCAAACCACAATCTCAACCTCTACCAAAGAGGGAGCAAACCAATCACCCGATCACCTCTACCAAAGAGGGATACAACAAGAACAAGGGTGTTTACAAACTAGGAGGCTCAACAACCTCAAACAATCTCTTTTCCACAAACAAAAGATCCTAAATAGATTAGGATAGAAGATACAGCTCAAGTGAAAAAACTAGGTATTTTGGAAAACAAAAACTCAAAGAAATAATCTTAGGAAAACTCTTGAAGATAATGGAAATGAAGAACAAACACAAATCTCCCAAAATTCTATTTTCTTTGATTTTTTTCAAAAACCTAAAAAAATAAGATTGGAAGTTTAAAGCCCAAAACACTTTTGAAATCTTTTAAAAATACTTCAGAAAACAGAGAATTTTTGCTCTTGAAAATCTTAGTTAAAACCTTAAAGAGATGGGGTATTTATAGCCCCAAAACAAAACTAGCCGTTAGGCTGATCTGGCAGCCTGATAGGCTACCGGTCGGCCGGCCCCGCCGACCGCCAACGGTCTGAAATGACCGTTGGGCAGACCCGGTCGACCGCCCGGTCGACCCAAGAAACAGAGAGCACTGCTCTCAGTCCGGTCGGCCGCCCGCCCGGCCACCGTCCCTGTGACTGCCAACGTGCACAGGCTTGTGCACGTCGGTCGACTGTAAGGGTCGACCGGCCCTTGGTACGGTCGACCCGTGCGGTCGGCCGTTCTGGCCTGTCAGCCACTGTTCAGGGACAGAAAAACTTGTTAAAAATATTTTTAAAAATCTTTTTAAGTCTTGTAAAAATACCCAAAAAAGTTTTTATAATATTGCATTGATATATAAACTTGTGATAAAAATTTCAACTCAAATATCAAGCATATGAAACTATTTTTGTGTCTTAACGTTTTACTAAAAACCAAAACATGTATTTTATCAAACTTTGATTTTTCTCAATAGGAAATCTGATTTTTCCTAAAACTCATGAATAGACATATCAAAATAAGTTTGTTTAAGATATGAAGCATGTATGTATATTGAACATATCTAATATACACAAAAATCATGTAAACTTGTTTTGATCAACTATTCATGAAAACCAAATCCAAAACATGAAACGTGTGTGTTGTGCACTTGAGCATATCAACTATACTAAGCTTTACAAATGGATCTAAACACACTAAACTCTATGATACCTAAGTCTTCTTGACGATCTTCATCTTCAAGTCGACTCGGTCCAAAACTCCATCCATGAGCTAGGCAAAGTGTGATCTTGATGCTTGAGCCCTGGAATCACCATGTGAAAGCTTCTAAAACACCTTTTTGAAGCAATCACCAACTAATATCTTGATTAATGATCTGAGACTAAAAACAGAAGATTATTAGTAAACATAACTACATGAGTTAATCATCATCAAAACTAGGGTGGAAGGCCTTTGGGCCAACACTATTCTGGCCTCTTGTTGTCGGCAGGCCTGTGCGGGCTGTCGACAGGCTCCATTGACGGCTCCTTATTGCCTGTCGAAAATTTGAGCCATGTTTCTTCTCTATTTAGTGCGATCGACAAGCCTATCAACCACCCATTGGGGGCGGTCGACAGGCTTGTTGACCATTACATTGTTTTCTTGATCTACATCTTTTCCAAGTTCTTCTTCTTCTCCAATGTAATGGATCTTTTTTGATCATCTCCTCCTCTTGAAAACAAGGCAAATTCACAACGATCTCCACATTGACTTACTTCTCAAGCCTTTAGCAAAATGCATTAAAATTTTAGAATTTCACCTTGTTTCTTTCCTTGATTATAACCATACCGTGAAGTTTTTATTCTTGCCCTCTCTCTCTGGAGCCTTTGGTTGATTCACCGTCATGCCTTGGACGATGATGGGGTTTGCCCAAATGCACCCTTTCTTTTTCATTCAACACTTTGACTATTCACGTCCCGTTGCAGTCTTTCTTGAAGATTCACCTTGCGATGAGCTTCCTTCCAAGCTTATCATTGAAACTCTACCTCGAACTGAGTTTCTTCTTTCAGCTTATATGTCTATAACTTTCGATTTTAATTAATTTTGATTATATATTTTTATATTTAAATTTTTTTTTTTGTCCTATGATTTAATTGGAACTTAGCGAACAAATCTTTATTTATTGTATGTAATTAATATATATAGGCGGATGTGAATAATGGAGGTATATACAAGTAAATACTTGGTGTACAATTGTGGAATAAACGTAGGTGGTTATAACTGAAATTCACATAGAAAGGGGGTGAATAGGTGATAATGCTAATCTAATGTAGAATGCAATTAATTAAAATAAACAAGTTAAGCGGCTTACTCAAAGCAAGAAGTTAAACCTGAATTCCATATTAACGGCTCTAGAACTTCTCCTCTTAATTCCTCAAGATAAGCGTTGAGGTGCACAATTGCTTCCTTACTTAGTTAAAAAAAATTGAAAGTCCACAATCAATAACTAGACGTAACACAAGTGTAATATAATAGCAAAAATGAATAGAAAGTATGAGCACAATGAAAAAGAGGTAAGAATGAGAGACAAGGTAATCGCAAAGACAAATTGTTTGTTTCAATGTTTGAGCAACTAGTTTTATGTCCCCGCCTTCACTGCGTGAAAATTGTCACTGTCCACTAAGGATCACTATCCACTAAGGATCATCACAAGGTACCACGATTACAAGGTCTACACATGACCCGGAGTATACGACTCTAACTCTTAATCCTCTACACTAGAGGTAGCACTAAGCCAATTGAGGTTAACAAGTTATTAACAACTACAAAGGTTATAAACTCTATCTTTACAACTTCTAGGGTTTTGAGTGGAGAAATGAAGCTCAAAGAAGTATGTAAGAGAAAATTTTAGTGAAGAAAGTAATCTTTAAGAGCTGAAAACTTTAGAGGATGGTTGAGAATTGAAAGCACTTTAATTGAAAAACTTGAGAAATAAAAACTTGATTTTTCTTGAAAGCTATATCTCAAAAACTTGAATAAACTTGTTCAAAACTTCTTAACTCTCCTTCTCAAATGAACCATATATGTAGGCAATAGGTAAATACAATTAGAGAGAGTTCTGGCCTTAATCTATGGTGATTATGCCAAAAGAAGCAAAAACAGCCGTTAAAAGAAGTCAAAAAACTTATAATTATAAAAAATATAGCCGTTATTATAGCAGAACCACGCAGTCGGTCAACATCCGGTCAATCGACAACAGGTCAAAATTAGCCGTTATAGCCTATCGGTCAGCCGGATGGTTGGCCGAAAAATACAATAAGTCCTGACAAGACTTCGGTTGACCGGTCCGTCGGTTGATAGCCAAACGAAATAACTGTCCAAAGAATCGGTCGACCGTCAACGTGCACAAGAACCATGTATTTGATGCACATTTGGTTGACCGCTCGGTCGACCGAGCCAGTGTACAAAATAGTGTGCACAACTAGTTGTCAATGGGCAGTCGACGCCAAGCCAAAAAGTTAGAGAAAATAATGTTTTTGAAATTAAACCCATCTTTGAATAAATAATATAAGTATAAAATATTTTGATCACATTGTAAATCACCTAGAGGGGGGGTGAATAGGTGATAATGCTAATCTAGAAACTAAATGCGCTAAATGCGGAAGCTTAAAAACAATATTACAACACACTTAGTACAACACACAAGTGTAGCCGAATTCCCCGTAAAGGGCTCTGGACTAAGTCCTCTTGATTCCCCTAGATATGGGTTGAGGTGCTATATGAAGCTCTTGTGGTTAAGTACAAGTGAGGCATACACAAACAACCAAGCATATAATATGAATAGGCAATTTGAAACAATGCAAGGCTCACACAAGCAATAAGATATGAATGAATGAATGATGCTTTGCACAAATGTAAAGAGAGAGAGTTAGAGATAATGGATCAAACGCAAACACAATGATATGTTTCGAGGTTCGAGCCCCTAGCTCTACGTCCCCGCCTTCACCGAGAAGGATTTCTAATCTACTATACTCCCACCGAGGGAACCTCTACCGAAAAGGATTTATTACAACAAGGGAGTACCAAACTCCTCTCTCAAACACCGCCTCAGAATCGAGGGGTAGGCCCGTAGCCAATACAACAACCGATCCACCTCACACTTGAGGGATATAAACTAACAACCAACTCCACCTCACCAGAGGGAGTAAATACCAATCTCCACCTCTACCAAAGAGGGAGCAAACACCAACCCAATACAACAACCTCAACCTCTACCAAAGAGGGAGCAACACAAGAAATCAAGGGTTTATAACAAGTGGTATGTCTCAACCACAAACCTCTTTCCTTTTTCTCTTTTCCACAAAAATAAGATCCTAATAGAATAGGATAGATGATAGCTCAAGCGTGGAAAACTAGGTATTTGGAAAATAAAAACTCAAAGAAAAATACTTGGGAAAACTCATGTAAAAGATAGAAAATGAAAACCAAGACAAATCTCCCAAAATACTCTTTTCTTTGATTTTTCCAAAAACCTAAAATAAAATAAAGATGGATCTTTTTGGCACTTAAACTCTTTTGAAAACTTGTTTAAAACACTTGTATATTAGAGAAATTTTGGCTCTTAAAATCTTATCTAAAACCAAGAAGAGATGGGGTATTTATAGCCCCAAAACAAAACTAGCCGTTGGGCTGATCTGGCAGCCTGACAGGCTACCGGTCGGCCGGCCCGGCCGACCGCCAACGGTCAGAAATGTTGACCGTTGGGGCAATCCGGTCGACCGCCCGGTGGACCCCCAGAAACAGAGAGCACTGCTCTCAGGTCTGGTCGGCCGCCCGGCTGACCGTCCCTGTGACAGCCAAACGTGCACAGGCTTGTGCACGTCGGTCGACCGCAAGCGTCGACCGGCCCTTGGTACGGTCGACCCGTGCGGTCGGCCGTCCTGGCCTGTCAGCCACTGTTCAGGAACAGAAAACACATGTTAAAATATTTCTAGAAATTCTTTTAAGTCTTGTAAAAATACCAAAAATGTTTTTATCATATTGCATTGATATATAAACATGTGATAAAAATTTCAACTCAAATATCAAGCATATGAAACTATTTTTGTGTCTTAACATTTTTATCAAAAACCAAAACTTGTATTTTATCAAACTTGGATTTTTCAATACATGAATAGGATAGTCAAAATAAGTTTGTATAGGAAGTTTAAGCATGCATGTATAACTAGAATACATCTTTTATACATATAAACCATTTAAACTTGTTTTGATTAATCTATTCATAAAAACAAATATCGGTTACACTAAAAACCGAAAAACCAATATCCAAACATAAAACTTGTGTGTGTTGAGCACTTGAGCATATCAACTATTCTAAACTTTACACATAGATCTAAAACACACTAAACTCTAGGATACCTAAGTCTTCTTGACGATCTTCATCTTCAAGTCGACTCGATCCCAAACATGATCCAACGAGCAAGGCTATGTATGATCTTGACGCTCGGGCTCTTGAATCACCAAGTGAAGGCTTCCAGACTCCTCTTTTTGAAGCAATCACCAACTAATATCTTGTTATAAGATCTGAGACTAAAAACACAAGAATATTAGTAAACATAACTACATGAGTTAATCATCATCAAAACTAGGGTGGAAGGCCTTTGGGCCAACACACATATGGGTTGTAAGAAACATGTATATAGTTGATTTTTAAAATATAGGAAAATATACAACATGTATCAATAACCAACTTATGAAAAACAAGTTTAAACACTAAAAATCAAAAAACTTGATTAAGAATTTTTTTTTGTGTGTGGATCTTCTTTGAGCATCAATTCAACACCAAAACTTAAACATACTAAAATCTTATAATGAGTTACATTAGCTTCAAGTCTTCATCAAAGAGGGCTTCTCCAAAATTCACATTTTGATCATTCATGCCTGAATCCCTTCCTTGACTCAACTTAATCTCCTCAAACCTTCTTTATGTGAAAGAATAAGTATCTTCCAATCTCTTTATCCCTGTCAGCTTATAAAGATTAGAACTTGATTAGTACCTTATAACTTCTTGTGGTTTGTAATCATCAAAACAAAACTGAGGAGTGTATCCTTGGGCTAACAATCTCCCCTTTTTTTGATGATGACAAATCACATGAGTTATTTAAACAAAAAAATGAAGAGCTTGAAAAGCTTCCCCTAAATTTATTCTTATCGATCAAGTTCAATCACACATGACTTAATGATATGACAATAACAAGTAAGTCATATGCATATAGATAAATTTGATAATATAGAATATTATGCCAATCTCCTTCTATGTCTCCAACCAGCAAAAATATTTACCTATAAACTTTCATACGATATGAGACATGAGAAGTGTGAGAATATACATAAGTCTCAACAAATAACTCATCAAAAATTCTTCTCCCCCTTTTGTCACATATCAAAAAGGGAAATCAATTTTGAAAAATCATATCCAAATACTACTTGAAAATATTCAATTCATGTGTATTCAATTCATGAGAGAAAATACCAATTGAAAATCAACTAAAAGTCCAAAAACAATCAACTGAAAAGAAATCATGTGATCGAAATTCTCCACATTAAACTTAAAGCATCATGTATCCTTCATACAAATATTCTATTCTCCACATATAAATGAAAATCTATTGTAATAAAGAAGTTTAGTGAAAATATCGTCCAATTGAAAATCAATAGAAATATAGTCAATTTTAATATTCCCTTTCTCATTCATTAAGAAAGTGATATCGAATTGCTATATGCTTGGTCTTATTATGTTGATTTGCATTCTTGGTCATATTAATGATATTAATATTATCACAAAATATTTTAAAATGATTATAATGCAAATCATAATCAAGGAGAGTATGTTTCATCCAAAGGACTTGTGCACAACAAGCCTCGGCCGCAACATATTTCGCCTCAGTGGTTGAGAGGGCTACAAAATCTTGTTTCTTAGAAAACCATGAAACTAGGCAATTTTCAAGAAGTGGACAAGTTTCACTAGTGATCTTTCTATCCACTCTACAACCAGTATAGTCGGCATCCGAATAACTCGTCATTAGAAACTGTCTGATTTGCATATACCACAATCCCATACCAATAGTGCTCTTTGATTGAAGCAGAACCTACACAGAAAAGTAAAGTTTAAAATTAAGAATAGAGAATGCTAGGTTGCTCAATACTATCGCTATAGCAATTGGCTATGCGGGTCGTGATCCACAACGAGGGACTGCGATGAAAGCTTTTAGTAAGTTCTTTTAAGTTACTAATACCGATTAGAATCTTTCTTTTTAATTTTTAGAAAAGAAAAGAAAAGAAAAGAAGTAAAGTTAGAAGAAGAAAAGAAGAAGATGAAAGTGTTGGTGTTTTCAAAAGAAAAGAAAAACTAAGTCGAAGGAAAGAAGAATAAAGAGAGGTGTTTTTTAGATGTGTTTCTAACATAATAAATAAAGAAAGAACTAAAATAAATACTTACTTACCTCCTTAAAGCTTGCTTACCTTGGATCCGTTGCAATGATATACCGTGATTTGAAGGCAATCAAAACATGATATATAGGATCTTCCCCATCCCAGTCTAAACTATCAAATAAAAGTGTATGCAAAAAATAATACAGAATGGTTATCCATCACCATAAGACATAAATGGCACCTGCAAGAGCAAGACAAATTCGAGATTATAGGATTCACTTGAATTTACAATCAAGTAAGGAAGATGAACAAAGTAAAAATAAGATGATGATGAAAAACAAGCTTTTGATTAAATAGAAAAACAATGAAAGAAAATAATAAGTTTACATTGTTATCACTCTCAATACAAATTTTTCTCTCCTTCTCCCATGAATCTCTTCTCCAATCTAAACTATAAAGAAAATAGAAAATTACATAAGAAGAATAAAATCTAAGTTAAAAACTAGAAACAAAAACTAGCCTAAACTCTCTGCTGAGTGGTGACTGTCTGCCTTCGAAAATGCTGGTATTTATAGAAGAATACAGACAAGAGATAGGGTATGGAGATAGGGGGAGCAAATGCTCCCGTAGATTCAAAACTATTGCCGTGGATCCATGATCAGCAAAAAGCAAATACTAAAATAAGAGAAGGAAGTGTGGGTCGAAGTTACTGCTTTTGCGATTCTTCCGTAGTAGCGAAGTGGCTATACGGGTCGTATCCACAAGGAGGGAGAGCGATGAAAACTTGATGCGGCTTTTATGTTCAAGAAGAAAGAAAATTCTTTGGCTCCAAATAAAGAATCGAAAAATGAAAACAAGTCATTTTAAGAATTGTTGGAAAACGTTTTGGTGGTTTGTAAAAGTGGGTTTTTCTTAATGGTAAAAAAACGCATGGCTAACTTTCTACTAATTGTTCCCACTAATCCCTAACTTCTTGAAGATGTGCCTCACGATGGATCATAGGCAAGCTTACCCCTTATGCAATGGAACTATTCATGTGGAAATCGAGTGAAAGTTCTTCCTATAACTTTGCTTTACACTGCAACAACTCGGACATTCCCATATCAAGATCCATTAGAAGGCGAGAATACGGGAAGACACGAGTGTACTAATGGTATCGACAAAGTTAAAAGGAAATTCTCTAACTTACAACAACAAGCAAAGTACAACACTCATAGATCATCAAAAACCATTTAAGTATGAAATATAAGAAGGTAAATACTTGTAAGTAAGTTAGAGTTAGAACCCTCGTCTTAAGATGCCATAACTCTCGTTTGCACAAGGCTTGTTTGACACTATTGACTCATTCGAGTTATCAATCAAGTGTTAGAAATTAGTGGGTTAGTAGTTAGTTAGCCATGCTAATGAAAAGTTAGTTAGCCATAAAATTAAAAGAAACAACAAAGAAAAAGGGGTAAAGGGAAGGGGAGTTACACTACAAGAAAGTAAAAGAAAAGAAGTAAGGAGGAAGTTACACTACAACAAGGAAATGAAAGTAAATGACAAAGACAAGTAAATGGAAAGAAGAAAGAGAAGTAGTTACTTGTATTAGGTTGTCACCCTCCAAATACTGATTAGTACACAAATGTGCATATTTTACCACATAATCCCCATGCATATTGCAAATAAATATATGATTTTTACTCATCTTCTTTATATTTTTACAGGTCCACAACTGAAAAGAGAGAAAGCCCAATAATCACTTTAATTAGCAATAATTAAAGAGATTAATTCCAAGCCCAAGATAAAGCCCAAATTTGAAATCAGAATCCAGAAAGATCCGCGCGCTAACTCAAGGTTCTAGAAGACCACGTGGCTAACAAACTTGTAACAACTTCGTACCAGAAAGTTGTTAGCCAACGGCCACAAAACTGCCGCGCCTTGCCGCCAATCTGCGGCAGATCTGGGTCTGTTGGATCTCGGATTTTGCGCCAACGGCCTAGGCTCTCGAAGCTTCTCTCTGATCCTATAAATACTGCACCTGGACCTGCGAGAAAAGAATGAACAGAAGAGAAGGAGATTAGAGATTAGTTGCATGTATTTTCTTAGGTTTTTTCTTTAGGTTTTAGTTCTCCTTCCTCTTCTTCCCTAGATCTTTGCAAGAGAGAGATTGTAAGAGAGAGAGAGCTTGTGTAAGCAAGGTGACACTTGTGGAGCAAGGATTGATCCATTCTCTTCAACTCTACTTGAGCAAATTCTAGTATTACTTGCTTTCTTTATTTCATGCTTTTATTTCCTTGCAATTTTACTTCATGCTTGCTTTTATTTTCTTTTAATGACTTATAGCTAATTTTTCTACCATGTACTAGCTAACCACTAGCCTTGCCATCTTCACTAACTCATGGGTGATTGCTTTAGTTCATCTTGCAAGTTGGATGGTCTTCTCTTCTCCGACGGGTTAAACCACCCTTCATCTACATGAGAAAGTAATTAGATCAACACGCAAGACAAACCTACGCCGATGAAATCAACATGAGGCACGCCTTCACTATCACGGAGTTTAGTAAGAAGCAAGTTAGTTAGCTAGTCATGGTTTTCTTCTATCTTAAATCTTTTACAAAGTTTTCATTCTTGATTTCTTTTCCTTTTCCATCATGAACAATGCAGTCGGCTGGACCTAGCACCACCGCGGGTCCAAAGCGACAGAGGGGGTAGTTTCTTACCTTTTACCTATTTCATGCATTATTTTTTTTATCTTGCATACATTGAGGACAATGCATGAGATAGGTATGGGGGGGTATGTACTAACATAGGATTTTTTATTTTCTTTATAGGCTTTTTTATTTTTTAGGATTTTTATTTTTTCTTTTTAGGTCTTCCATTTTCTTTTAGATTTTATTTTTGTTATAGAATTTCCACTTTCTTTTAGATTTTACCTTTTCTTTTAAAAAAAAAAAAAACTTTTTGAAATAAGAGACAAAGTTTAGATCTATTTTTAAGAAAATTAAGATGTATCTTAGGAATTAAGAAAGCCTTAATTATGACATCTTAAACCTAGTTGAAATAATAGATCTTGCTTGAAATTATAGGCTAAGTAAGAAAAATTGGTGAGATATTTTTATCTTGAATTTTTTGCCTTAGATAATATGCACTTTACACTTACACATTTCTTGGGATGGAGACAAAGACCAAAAATGTCATATAAATAAAAAAAGAAAAAGAAAAAAAAATATATAAATAAAACATCACCTATTAAGCTGGAGAATTGTGCCTCAAGAAGCATGATTATTCACGCCTAACGGTGGTAAAGGAAATAAATAATCCCCTTTAGTTTTGTGGCCTTTTTTACTCGAGACCTTAAACCCGAGGGATGTTTTCTCATCTGGTGCCCTAAGACCGTCTGGTTTGGGAGTCATCGGTTAAAGGCTCGCTACAAGGGTAAACTAGAAAGCCTAAACTAAGGGAAGAAAAAAAAAAAAATATATATATATATATATATAAATAAATAAATGGCTTGATGGTTAGAGTTGAAATCCCAGAAATTTTCACTGAACACGGTGTGCATATTATCTAGGTTTTATGAAAGATAAAGTATTCAATCCAATTTTGAACTCTTACCTTAATTGAAGACAAGATCTTGCATAGAGACTAAGTTTAAGAAAGAATGATTATAGGTGGACTTATGACCTTAGATCACTTATATTTTTGCAAAAATAGTTCGAAAACATGTCTCTCTTTCAAAATGCATTTTCAAAACACTAACATTTGTTTTCTTTCTTTATGGATTTTGTGGGTGTAATCCGCTGAAAACCCTCAGGAGACAACACTCCTCCTCTAGGGTAACCTAGAGGTTTAACGGCTTGTTGCACATGCTCAGTGCAATCGCGTCACCTGCGAAAGTGGTGTAATAAAATTGGTAGTATAGATTTTCTTTTCTTTGTTTTGCTCGGGACGAGCAAAAGAATAAGTGTGGGGGTGTGATTAGTACACAAATGTGCATATTTTACCATATCATTCCCATGCATATTGCAAATAAATATATGATTTTTACTCATCTTCTCTATATTTTTACAGGTCCATAACTGAAATGAGAGAAAGCCCAATAATCACTTTAATTAGCAATAATTAAAGGGATTAAATCCAAGATTAAAATAAAGCCCAAGATTTGAAATCAGAATCCAGAGAAATCCGCGCGCCAATTGAAGATTCTAGAAGGCCACGTGGATAACAACCTCTCAACCAACCTACAACAGAATTCTGTTTCCCAACAGAATCCGTTTTGCCGACCCCTTGCCGCGCGCTCGCGGCAGTTCCAGGGTTGTTGAGATCCGGATTTTGCGCCAACAGAAAGGGCTCTTGAAGCTTCTCTCTCAGCCTATAAATATCTGCACCTGACCTGCGAGAAAAGACTGAATAGAGAATAGAGGAGAAATTGTTAGATGTTGTAATTTTTCATAGGTTTCTCTCTAGGTTTTAGTTCTTTAGATCCCTCTTCTTCTTCCCTAGAAATCTATGCAAGAGAGAGATTGTAAGAGAGAGAGAGAGCTTGTAATCTTCAAGGAGTGACAACTTGAAGTAAGGATTAATCCATTCTCTACTTCTCTACTTGAAGCATGGTTCTAGTTTGATTGCTTTCTTTACTTGCTTTCTTTACTTTCTTGCAATTTACTTCATGCTTTGCTTTTCTTCATTAATGGCTTGTAGCTAATTTTTCTACCATGTACTAGCTAACCACTAGCCTTGCCATCTTCACTAACTCATGGGTGATTGCTTTAGTTCATCTTGCAAGTTGGATGGTCTTCTCTTCTCCGATGGGTTAAACCACCCTTCATCTACATGAGAAAGTAATTAGATCAACACGCAAGACAAACCTACGCCGATGAAATCAACATGAGGCACGCCTTCACTATCACGGAGTTTAGTAAGTGTTGGTAAGGTAGTAAGGTAAGCTAGTCATGGTTTGCTTCTTCAAGTTTACTTTCTTTTTAGTTGTTAGTCCAAAACCAATCTTGATCTTGATTTCTTTTTACATTTTCCATCATGAATATATCCATCCATTCTTTCGTTTCATTTTCCCATTTGTTTTTATTCATATAAGCATAGAAGAATTCTCGTTTACTTTCTTCACTACGGACCGTAACGCTTCCATTGCTAGCTCTCCCTGAGAATCGACTCGGTATAGCTCTATGCTATAACGGAGATAGGAAAGGGTACATTGAACATATTGAATACATTTGTGGAGCACTCGAGGTTGTTTCTAAACCTTAACTCTTTCATTTGAATATCTATATTTGTGTGCAAATTAACTCCACAATACAACACCTTTCCCGTCTAATCAAATTTTTGGCGCCGTTGCCGGGGAGAGCAACGGTATTTGTTTGAAAGTGAAGAATTAAACGAATACTCTTCTCTGTTGCAGGTACAGGTTAAAGATACAGCAAATCTTGCATAGCAGAAACATATAAGTGGACCTGGGCCTCTGCTCTCGAAAGCAGAGACCAGGATCCCTCTGACTTGCCGCGTTCCCACGGCAAAAGCCGTGGTTCCGCGGCAAGGAGGAGTTGACTACTGACCAGTGTTCTGCAGGGCTTGCTTCTCTGCAAAATACAGCTTCTGCTATACTTGAATTCCTGTATTTTCACCATATACCTGCTAATTTAATCAACAGTAAAAAAATTTGGTTGAAAAGTTAAAATTGATTAGACATTTGCATTTCTAGGCACGTGTCTTTTCAATTCATTTACTTTTACTGTTGAAGAGTGCTGGAGGCAAGGTACGTTTTGCATTGCATGTAGACTAGGAATCATCTCTTACTTGATTTTCATGCTTTGAGTGAATTCTAGTTATATATTTTTGTACATTTGCACAATTCATTTTTAAGGGCATAACCCATAAATAAGATAAGGTGGGGATTTCATTACCCTTTCCTTAGCCCAAAAACCACCATCCCAGCACTCACTAACCCAAGCCTAATTTAATAAAAAAATAGACGTTGGCCCTAGGGACATCTCGGACTCATCTAGGAGATTATCCTAAGGGGAAAAAGTGTTGGAAATAGACTCTTGCAAAATCAGTGTCTAGGAAAGGGATTGAGGGCCGAAAGCCCGAAGGTTGCTGGTTACTTAATTAAGGAACGTCTCTGACGGAAAACCTCCCACCAACCTTGCCCTTCCCTGGCTGATTAACTTGTGGTCTACGTCTACACTAAACCTCCCGTGGACGATCTAATCAGTTAGGAGTCGTCTAGGTCTAGGTCAACCATTCTTTTGGCTTGGTTTTGATTTTTTTTTCTTTTCTTTTTGTTTGTTGTTTGATTTTTCTTTTTGTTTGTGATTGTTTGTGATATGGAATTCAACAATAATAATTCTTTCAATCCGAACATGAATCCATATTTCACACCAACTCCATTCTATTCGGATAATTCCAACCCGGTGTTTTATAATATGCACCAACCAAATACACCGGGTTGGCCTTATCCGAATCAATATGACCCATACCCCCCATCTAATAATTATAATTTCCATAATAATTTCAACTCTTCACCGAGTAATTGGGGATTCACGTACCCCGAGTCAAATTCTCAAATTCCTTGTCCACCATATTCACCTTGTCCACAGTATTCATTTCCTGATTCCGCTTCATATACTCCTTTTTCTGAATCTCCAATTGAAGAAAAATCTGAGTTACTAAAGAGTATAGAAGCCAATTTACAGAGGGTCGAGCAACAACTTCAAGAAACATTTGCCCCTCCAATTCCACAGTATTTTCAAGAGTCTTACTCAGTTCCACCTTATTATAATGAACAACCATCTGCTTGGGGAACGAGTAAGGAATTCTTGCTTGAGTCCAAACAACACTCACAAAATCTGATGGACTCACAATTTTATCATCACTTCCAAGACAACACTTCATCTTTTCATCAAAATAATGAAATCATCAATTATGGAAAGATGCTTGAAGACATGACTCATGCTCAAAATGCTAGAAATCATGACATAGATTTGATGATCCAAACTCTTCATTCTCATCCTATTTCTAATGTCACTAACCATTCTGTCCAAGCCAAAGAGTCATGTAGTTTTGGAAATCAAGATTCAATTTCAGCACACTCACCTGAACTTGTCCAAACTTCAGATCCCATTGACATTTTGACAAGTTTTCCTTTTACTGAAATTGAACTTGAACATGAACATGATCCTGAACTTCCACTTGATGATTCAATTCTACTTCCTGATTCAATTATGACTTCGGTGTCTTCACATAAATTCACTTCATTTCCCGAGTCATTATTGAATCCAGTACCCATCCATTGTGAAATTGAATCACCAACCTTTGATGATCATACTGAACTTGACCAATTACATACTTTTGAAAATCCCATTGATAAATTGGCAAGTTCCCATTTTTGTGGAATTGAACTACATGAGGAATGTGATCTTGAACCCCAACTTAGTGATTCAATTTTTTTCCTGATTCAATAATGACTCCGGTAACCTTACCTGATTTCAATCTTTTCCCGGAGTCAACATTGGATCCTGTCCCAATTCATAATGAAGTTGAATCACCCATCTTTGAGGATCACATTGAACTTGACCAATTATACACTTTTGATGATCCTATTGACAAATTGGCAAGTTCTCTATTTTGTGGAATTGAACTCAATGAGAAATGTGACCTTGATTTTCTCAATCTCTTTACTTCTGAAACTGATTGTACAATTCTGACAGAAGATGCTGACCTTAGTTTTGAAGAATTGTATGGCGATGAGCTTGAATTCCTTAATCTTGGAAGTAAAGAGATATCACCCATATTAGGTCACTTCCCATTGGAAAATGATTGTGGACTTGAGCTTCATTTTCTTGACTTGGACCTAATTCCTGAAATCATTTCGACTCCTGAACCATCACTTGACTTAAGTCACAATCCTGAGTCAGTATTCCTTCCTGAGTCCAAGTCTACTGTTCTATCATTCCATATACCATTCTGGGACAATGATCTTGACAAATTTGACTCAGAAATTTATTATGAAAAATGGAAATTAGATGGGGTCATGTACTTAATAAAGATTCTTAATGGATTTATCTTTTTAGTGGGTCATATTCATGATATTTTTGGTGGGTTCCTAAAACCCAAAGAAAAGTTGATTGGGCCATGTTTCGTGAACCAATCAGACCACCACCGGAACCACCACCTTAAGGTAATTTTTTCCTTCCCTCTTCATTTTTATTTCATGCATACATATATCATGATGCATTGAGGACAATGCATGAAATAAGTGTGGGGGAGGGTTTACTAACATAGAGTTTTTAGATTTTCTTTCTTTTACACTTCTTTTAGAAATAAAAAAATAAAATATAATTAAAAAAAAACTTTTTGAAATAAGAGACAAAGTTTTGATCTATTTTTAAGAAAATTAAGATGTATCTTAGAAATTAAGAAAGCCTTAATTATGACATCTTAAACCTAGTTGAAAATAGATCTTGTTTAAAATTATAGGCTAAGTAAGAAAAATTGGTGAGATATTTTTATCTTGAATTTTTTGCCTTAGATAATATGCACTTTACACTTACACATTTCTTGGGATGGAGACAAAGACCAAAAATGCCATATAAATAAATAAAAAAAAAGAAAAAGAAAAAAAAATATAAATAAAACATCACCTATTAAGCTGGACAATCGTGCCTCAAGAAGCATGATTATTCACGCCTAACGGTGGTAAAGGAAATAAATAATCCCCTTTAGTTTTGTGGCCTTTTTTACTCGAGACCTTAAACCCGAGGGATGTTTTCTCATCTGGTGCCCTAAGACCGTCTGGTTTGGGAGTCATCGGTTAAAGGCTCGTTACAAGGGTAAACTAGAAAGCCTAAACTAAGGGAAGAAAAAGCAGAAAAAAAATATATATATAAATAAATGGCTTGATGGTTGGAGTTGAAATCTCAGAAATTTTCACTGAGCACGGTGTGCATATTTTCTAGGTTTTATGAAAGATAAAGTATTCAATCCAATTTTGAATTCTTACCTTATTGAAGACAAGATCTTGCATAGAGACTAAGTTTAAGAAAGAATGATTATAGGTGGACTTATGACCTAAGATCACTTATATTTTTGCAAAAATAGTTTGAAAACATGTCTCTCTTTCAAAATGCGTTTTCAAAACACTAACATTGGTTTTCTTTCTTTATGGATTTT
The DNA here is from genome assembly GCA_038442645.1 of Agave tequilana. Classification (NCBI taxonomy): domain Eukaryota; kingdom Viridiplantae; phylum Streptophyta; class Magnoliopsida; order Asparagales; family Asparagaceae; genus Agave; species Agave tequilana. The sequence continues at coordinate 53,314 of JAVJIF010006348.1, forward strand.
GTGGGTGTAATCCGCTGAAAACCCTCAGGAGACAACACTCCTCCTCTAGGGTAACCTAGAGGTTTAACGGCTTGTTGCACATGCTCAGTGCAATCGCGTCACCTGCGAAAGTGGTGTAATAAAATTGGTAGTATAGTTTTTCTTTTCTTTGCTCGGGACGAGCAAAAGAATAAGTGTGGGGGTGTGATTAGTACACAAATGTGTATATTTTACCACATAATCCCCATGCATATTGCAAATAAATATATGACTTTTACTCATCTTCTCTATATTTTTACAGGTCCACAACTGAAAAGAGAGAAAGCCCAATAATCACTTTAATTAGCAATAATTAAAGAGATTAATTCCAAGCCCAAGATAAAGCCCAATTTGAAATCAGAATCCAGAAAGATCCGCGCGCCAACTCAAGGTTCTAGAAGACCACGTGGCTAACAAACTTGTAACAACTTCGTACCAGAAAGTTGTTAGCCAACAGCCACAAAACTGCCGCGCCTTGCCGCCAATCTGCAGCAGATCTAGGTCTGTTGGATCTCGGATTTTGCGCCAACGGCCTAGGCTCTCGAAGCTTCTCTCTGATCCTATAAATACTGCACCTGGACCTGCGAGAAAAGAATGAACAGAAGAGAAGGAGATTAGAGATTAGTTGCATGTATTTTCTTAGGTTTTTTCTTTAGGTTTTAGTTCTCCTTCCTCTTCTTCCCTAGATCTTTGCAAGAGAGAGATTGTAAGAGAGAGAGCTTGTGCAAGCAAGGGTGACACTTGTGGAGCAAGGATTGATCCATTCTCTTCAACTCTACTTGAGCAAATTCTAGTATTACTTGCTTTCTTTAATTCATGCTTTTATTTCCTTGCAATTTTACTTCATGCTTGCTTTTATTTTCTTTTAATGGCTTATAGCTAATTTTTCTACCATGTACTAGCTAACCACTAGCCTTGCCATCTTCACTAACTCATGGGTGATTGCTTTAGTTCATCTTGCAAGTTGGATGGTCTTCTCTTCTCCGACGGGTTAAACCACCCTTCATCTACATGAGAAAGTAATTAGATCAACACGCAAGACAAACCTACGCCGATGAAATCAACATGAGGCACGCCTTCACTATCACGGAGTTTAGTAAGTGTTAGTAAGGTAGTAAGGTAAGCTAGTCACGGTTTGCTTCTTCAAGTTTACTTTCTTTTTAGTAGTTAGTCCAAAACCAATCTTGATCTTGATTTCTTTTTACATTTTCCATCATGAATATATCCATCCATTCTTTCGTTTCATTTTCCCATTTGTTTTTATTCTTATAAGCATAGAAGAATTCTCGTTTACTTTCTTCACTACGGACCGTAACGCTTCTATCGCTAGCTCTCCCTGAGAATCGACTCGGTATAGCCCTATGCTATAACGGAGATAGGAAAGGGTACATCAATCATCTTTCATACATTTGTGGAGTGATCTAAGCACTTGAGGTTGTTTCTAAACCTTATCTCCTTAATTGAATGCATATATTTGTGTTCATTTATACTCCATAATACGACACCTTTCCCGTCCAAACAAATACAACTTTTACACACTCTCTCTCTTTCACTCTAATGGCTAAACCTAAAAATAGAAGAAGAAGAACAACAACTACAAATCTAAAAACAAAATTACAACAACTTGCTCTAAACTCTGGATCTCCTCAACTGAAGACCCCTGGGGGGCTTTTATAGGCACCAGGGCAAAGGGGGCCACGTGAACAGCACGTGGCCCAAAACGCAAGCGCGCGCGCCCAAAGTACCGCAGAAACGTGGCTTGGGCCGCGTTTTCGCGGCCCTGGCAGGGCGGCACGCGCCAATTTTTGGGCAGCGTACTGCTCTGCCTGTCTCCTGTCCATTTGACCTACTGGATTTGCGATTTGACTCTCTGGGCTGACAAAATCTTCACTCTAAAGTCAATGGCTAATTGGTAGTCTTTTAATCACCAATTAAATGGTGATTTAGGTCTTCTTTTTCATTTGCATACCATGGACCTAGGATCAAGTAAGCAAGGTTTTATTAGCAGAATTTTACATGAAATAAATATGAGAATGTGATGAAAATTATGTAAAATTAGAGACTAATCACACCCCCACACTTATCTTTTTGCTCGTCCCGAGCAAAACAAAAATGAGAACATTATTACACCACTTTCGTAGGTCACACGATTGCACTGGGTAGGTGCAATAAGCCGTTAAACTTTTAGGTTTCCCCTAGAGGAGGAGTGTTGTCTCCTGAGAGTTTTCAGCGGATTGCACCCACAAAATCCAGTAAGTAAAGAAAAGAAGTTAGTTGTTTAAAAATTTTTTTTTTAATGAAAAGAACTTTCAATCATCTAAGTAAAAATGACCGAATGATGTAAGAATTAGGTTTAACCCTCATAAGCCCTCTTATACTTTAGCCTTCATAAAAGAAGAAACTATGATTTTTCTTTAAATTTAGAAAGGATCTTGTACTTCTAACTCATTCTTGTATTTTGCTTTAGATAGATATGCATACTGTATAAGTGTGATGTGCTTGGGATTTTTCAACTCAACTTTGAATATCTTTTAACTTTATTAATATTTACTTATTATTCTTGGTTCCATTAGTCTTTCTACTTTACTTATGTAACACATATCAAACCGATGACTCCCAAACCAGATGGTCTTAGGGCATCAGGTGGAAAAACACCCTTCAGGTCAAATATGCAAGTGGAGTAGGCCACGAAATCAAGATTTATTTAAAAAATATGTTTTTTGGCGTGAGTAATCATGCTTCTTGAGGCACAATTATCCAGGTTTTTTTTCAGAGTTGTGTCTTTAAATCCCAAGCATGTGTGCGTGAATTATGCATATTCTACTAAGGCTAAATAAAAGGTATGAGTTATTTTCCTTATCCCTCCTATCTTTTTAGTCAAACCATTCTTTCTTATTTACATAGGCAAAAATAAAGATTCATTAATAAGGTTTCCGTAATTCTTACAATCTTTTGATATTTTTACAAAGAGTATGAAATTTCTTTTCAATCTAGATTTTTTTTTTTTGAAAGAAGGAAGAAGGATACAAAGAAAAAAAGAAAGAAAAGTGTTAGCACCCCCACACCTATCTAATGCATTGTCCTCAATGAAGGTGATGTAAATGTAGATGCAGTAGATAGGGTAAAGAAATGATATCACCGTCTCCGCCGACCAGGGCCGGTCGAAGTGCTAGGTCCGGCCGAGCGTGAATGCCGGAGGGTGTCTTCAATATGTTTCAGCCGAGAATCTTGAGCATACAGTTGTCTCCTTAACCTGATTTGACTTTTAAAAATCTTTTTCATGCCCTTCCAGATGGAGGACATGAATGCATGGGTTTCGGCCGGGGGAGGTTGTTGCCAAAAGTGGGGGTCATCTTCCTCATCCATATGCTCCTCTGAGGAGGATTCAGCAGGAACATCTTCGAGCTGGACGGTAGGTGTCCAGATCGAATGCAAGCAGCTATTGTAGGTACTGGTAATGCGTTCAGGCGTGACTAGTACTCGATCATATGCAATGAATTCAGCGTCGGGCAAAAAGTTTTGACAAAGACGAGTGACGAGGACAGGTAAAGAGTATTTCGCACCCCTAGTGCGTTGGGAGTTGGCAATTAGTTGCTACAAAAGCATGGTGTTGAGACAGACAGTGTGTTGCCTTGTCATGAGGCTGTGGATAATTTGAAGGGCAGGTCTGTAGAAAGAAGTAGTATGATCAATACCCAAAATATTGCGTTGGATCCAACGGCCAACGCAATGAATGTTACGGAACGTGGTATTGGCTCGAACACCATGATCGAGCTCAGTGCAACGCACCCCCATCAAGGTCAGGTAATCAATCAAGGGCAGGGGGCAACATACTGAGGGGGGATGGGACTTGGGTGACAGCTTCAATGGTATCCAGGGTGATCGCAAGATCCTCGTGATCAAAATGGACAACAAATTGGTCATGGTCAATAGTCTCAACGTCAATACCCAAATAAAACTGTTTTACTAAGTTCGGGCAATAGTAGGCATCAAGATTGGTATTATCATAAACTAAGCCATACCATTGCCGTTCCCTAATGCGATCTAAAAATACTGTACCATACCCTTGGACATCATTAAAGATACGGGAAAAATCTTTCTCAGGGAATATGGTGGGAGCCATGGAAAAACAGATAAAGTGAGGCAGAGAAGTGCAAACCTCCCCCGGAAAACTTGGGGGGAAAAAGAAACAACTACGGATGTTTTGGCAAACTCCAGACCGAAACACAGCAAATGGGTCGGAGATCTTGGGAGAACGCAGGGAGACAACTGTATGGGAGAGAACTAGGCGGCTGTCTCTCCTAGACAGCCGCGGATCCGCGGCTAAACAAGGCCGGGCGCGGCCTTGTTATGGAGGTAGGGGGCAGCTTTTGAGAAGAGGTTGGCGGCCTTGGTAGTGCGCGGCGGGCCTTAGGGGGGCCGCGGAAACGCGGCCCTAAAGGGCTGGGCGCGGTCTTTGTAGGGAGGAAGAGGGAAGAATTTGGGGAGGGGCTGTTGAAGGAAGGCCTTCTCCAGATCTAGATTGAAAATAGGAGTTAGGTTAGCGGAGAGGGAAAAAGGAATATAAATAGGGGTGAAAAAGAGGGATGTCCTATCCTACCCCTAGGAAGAATGGGTAATTACAAGTATGTAAGAGAGTGGATAAATCATATAGACATTAGTGAAGAACCCCTAAACTTGATTTTCTTTTTTTTAGTTGCAGTGTGGATGGCTGTGGTCAAGTGTATGATGGAACGAAAAGACTTTGCATAGTTTTAGCTTGTGATGTAGGCTCAGTGGTTAAAAAGGGCTTCAGTCTTTGCCCGTTCACTTTGAATTCCGTGTTGTTCTTAGGGTCTGCAATAAGCACAGCACCGTGTGGGAAAACAGTGCGCACAATGAATGGTCCTGACCAACGAGTTTTCAGTTTCCCCACGAAAATATGAAGCCTAGAGTTGTACAGCAGAACCCTATCTCCCTGTGCGAAGTTTTTTCGGGTTATGATTTGGTCATGAAAAAGTTTAGTCCTACTCTTGGTGATTCGGGCATTCTCATAGGCTTCATTCCGTATCTCCTCTAATTCAAAAATCTACAGTCTCCTAAGTTCACCGGCCTTGGTCAGATCAAAGTTGAGTTGCTTAATGTTGGCCCAGAGGCCTTTCACTCTAGTTTTGATGATGATTAACTCATGTAGTTATGTGTACTAATAATCTTGTGATTTTAGTTTCAGATCATTAATCAAGTTATTAGTTGGTGATTAGCTTCAACAAGATGATTTGGAAGCTTTCACATGTTGATTCAAGAGCCCGAGCGTCAAAGATCATATATAGCACTTGCTCGGTGGATGAAGGAGTTTTGGATCGAGTTGGCTTGGAGACAAGAAGAAATCGGTACCATAGTTTAATTTTGTGTTTAGATCCAAATTGTAAAGATTAGAATAGTATGATATGCTCAAGTTCACAACACACACGTTTCATGTTTTGAATATTGGTTTTCGGTTTTTCCGTTTTTGGTTTAACCGATCTTGGTTTCATGAATAGATAGTTCAAAACAAGTTTACATGGTTTAATATATATTAGATTTGTTCTATATACATGCATGCTTAACTTCCAAGACAAACTTAGTTTTGACTTACTTATTCATGTGTTTTATGTTTTGGTATTTCTAACAAAACATATTTTGAAATTAAAGTCAAAAACATGGATATATATATATATATATATATATATATATATATATATATATATATATATATATATATATATATATATATGTTTCATGTATATAGGATTATATCCATATACATCATGCCTAAATGTTATTTAATATCATGTTTTTGTATTTGGATAAGTTTTGGACAAAATGTATTTTCTATTCAAAAATTCAAGTTTTAGAAAATACAAGTTTTGGAGTTTGGCAAATTTTTTATAACACAAAAATAGTTCAAAATGTTTGAGATTTGTGTTAACTTTTTAACACAAGTTTGTATTTCAATATAAAATGAGAAAACTATTTTTGTGGAATTTTAGAGATTATATGGGAATTTTTTTTAAGTCTTTAAAAACCCAGTTTTTCCCTGATCTGCAGCTGCCAGGCTAGGCCGGTCGACCGACGTGCATGGATACGTGCACGCTGGCTACCCCTTTAGCCGGTCGACCGCACGGTCGACCGACTGAGAGCAGGTTGCTCTCTGTTTGTTTCGGTCAACCGGACGGTCGACCGTCCAGAGAGCTGTTGCTCTCTGGTTATGGGGACGGTCGACCGCACGGTCGACCGGTAGCTGCCAACGGTCAAAAATTGACCGTTGGACGGTCGACCGGCAGTTCATTTTTGGCAGTTTCTGCTGCCAACGGCTATATTTTTCTGGGGGCTATAAATACCCCATTAATGGCCTGTTTTCTATAAGATTTTTTGGTGCGAATTTTTCCTGTCTCTCTAGTGTTTTCACAGCAATCAAAAGAACTTTTTGGACTTTAAATTGAACAATCTATTTGGTGTTTTTGCTAGGGTTTGGAAAATCAAGAAAGGGTTTTTTGGAAAAGATTTTGATTCAACTTCTTCATCTTGGTTTCTAGTTTTTCCCAAAGATTTTCTTTGAGTTTTTGATTTCCAATCCTTTGGTTTTCTCCACACTTGAGCTACATCTACTTTCTTATTCTATAGGATCTTTGTGTGGGAGAAAGAAATTGTTTGTAGTTGTTGTTTAGACCACCAAGTTGTAAACCCATTATTTGCTTTGTGCCTTGCCCTCATTGTGTTGAGGAGGTTGTGCATTTGGGTTGTATCCCTCAAGTTGTGAGGTGATCCTTGTGTTGCTTGGTGCTAATCCCTCAAGTTGTGAGGTGATTGTTTGTTGGCTTGGAGTTGTGCCTCAAGGAGGAGGTTGTGTTTGTAAGGAGAGGAGTTGGGTACTCCTTATAATTGTGATTGCCCCAAATCCTCGGTGGAGGTTCCCTTTGTGGGAGTCCTTTGTGGACAAGCTAGTGGACTTGAAATCCTTCTGTGTGAAGGCGGGGATGTAGAGATGGTGCTCGAACCTCGAAACATATCTTGTTGTTTGCGCTTGATCCCTTGGCTCTTACTCTCTCTCTCTTTACTTTGTGCCTTGGATCAATTCATATTGTTCATTTATAATTGCTTGGCTTGTTTGAGTGTGCATCTTTTGTTAATTGCAATTAGTTTTTAAATTCCGCATTAAGTTCATTAGATTAGCATAATCACCTATTCACCCCCCTCTAGGTGATTTTCAATTGGTATCAGAGCCTCCGCTCCTGATATTTAGGTTTAACCACGTAGGGGTGAGATCTTGGTTTGCTAATCTTCATTTGTATTGTTCATTTGCACACATATAGTTTGCACTCATGGATAGCCCTCCTATGTTTGATTTTTCTAGACATGATATTTGGAAGGCCAAGATGAGTAGTCATTTAAAAAGCCTAGGACATCTAGTTTATCAAGCCACTACTCAAGAATCCTACCCTAATACTAGCAAGCATAGAAAGGCCAATGCATTAGCACTTAAAACACTTAGAGCATCTCTTAATGAAGATCTTTTACATGTGATTGATCATTATGATTCGGCTTTTGCAGTTTGGAGAATTTTGACTTCTCCCGAGCTACCAAGGATTATCAACAAATTGAGAAGATCTAGGAGAGATAAGTCCGACGAGCATTACCTCATGGTCCAAGGGAAAGACTCCCTTGAGGTACAATCGGATTCTCAACTAGATGATAGCTCTAGTTCATATTGCTATGGGTGTTTGGAAGTTCAAAATTTAAATGTAGAACTTGCCTCAAAGCTTGAAAAATTCTTAGAAAAACATGAACTTTTGAAAAAGAAAAAATTTGATTTAAAAGAAGAATTGAAGGATTTGTGCTCAACTTTTGAATCGATTTTGCAAGAGAAGGAAGAGATTACTAGTGAACGTGACTCACTAAGATCTCAACTAGACCTTGCCCTAAAAGAGATTGATGTTTTGAAAAGTAAAAATGATTGTGATGATGTTGTGAAAAACAATGAGGTTTTATCTTCAAAATTGGATTTTGTTTTAAAAGATAACCTTGTTTTGAAAAATGAAATTGATTTCATTAGTAAAGAATTAGATCTTGTTTTAAATAAAAATAAATTTTTGAAAAGGATATAGATAATCATGTTTGCCATGCTAGTGTAGCTTCTTCATCTAGCACATCTATTGCATGCTCCACTTTATCTTCAACTATTGAAAATGATATAAATGTTTTGAAGAAAAGTGTTGATTGTTTGGGCTCCACTTTAAGCAAATGTGCTTTGAATCATACACGCTTGGAAACCTTGGTTCGAAAGAAATAAGTTCCATCTTTGCATGCACACTCTCCACGGCATACATATGTTTCCCACGGTCACCACCATCACATGTATGTCCATGTGTACATGTGTACACATTGTGGTCGAAAAGGCCACCTTGCTAGATTTTGCTATGATCGTTTACATATTGAAAATTTAGAAAATAATCTTGTTTGGGTTAGGAAAGATACTAACCCCCATGGACCCAAAAGGAAATGGGTACCAAAGACCACCCCTAAAATTTTTGATGTAGGTGTGGGCTCTCGCATCACGTGAGAGTAGTGGTGCCTTGAAGTGGATGCGTTCCGTGCTTAAGAAAACAATTTGGATGCATCACTTTCAAGGGGAGTTTGGTGGAGAGGACCACCATTGGTTTGGAGAACTAGAGAGGTGCCTTCATCGCTTTTGGTATCAATCTCGAACTCCTATTTTTGTTTGCATGCTTATTATGCTTTTCATGTCGTTGAGTTATAGCATGTCATGTTTTAAAACTCATTATTATTATGCCATGTAATTTAGATTAGTGATATACATGTTTAGTTAGTTGAGACACTCATGGACCTATCTTTGTGTTCTTACTTTGTTTCTAAACTAATATGTATGCTCTAAATCTAATACATATGCATACACATAATGATCATATGGATGTTTATGATTTTTGTTTTGTTTTGATGTTTCTAGTTTATTATGTTAAATGCCATGATTCTTAGATCATTGACATGCATGTATAGCTCTTGAGATCACCCATGTTTATAAGGACCCATATGTTGTGTTCTCACCATTCGTTTAGCTATTATGTATATCATGATTCTAATAGCATGTGGATTTACATAATGATTGTTTTATGTTTGTAATGATGATTTATGTCTTGTTTCGTGCTTCATGATTTGAATATATGTTTAAATGTTAATTTTCATTAAGACTAGAATTTATACTTGAACATGTAATGGGCCACAAATAAATCTTTATATATGTTTGTACTTGGATGCTTATTTGTACCCATTAGATGTTTTAGTACAGTCTAGTTTTGATGATTCATGCATTTTAAACTTGTATTCCCATTTTGGATATGTTTTTATGATCATATGTTTTCACTTCATGTATATGTTTATTTTGCCAATTCTTAAGATATACATGTATACCCTTTGAGTCATTTGCTTTTCATGCAAATCTTTATTAAGGACTCAAGTTGTGTTTAGGGATATGTATGTATACTTTTTGTGTTGTCAAAACATACATATGCCTTGAAGTATAATTAGTTTTATTGAAAAATTTTAGATTTTCATGTTTCATGTTTTAAGGAATTTCACATGAGCTTAATTGTATATTTTTCATGTTGATATGTGTCACATAACACTTGCTCACTCACTTTTTTTTGTTTTCTCATGATTTTATTTTCATGAGTATGATATGGGCTTTATGGACCTTGAGTGTTTAGTGATCATGTGATTTACATGTGTTTCATGAAAAATAATTTTGTTTTATTCCTTACTTGAAGGATTTCGTACTAGTTTAAAAGTTTTTCCATTTAACTAGTTCGTATTCTTCACTATGGTAGAGATTTTCAAACAAGCTATATTTTCAAATCTATTTTTGAAAACCCCTACCTTCTAAGGGTGGTTGGATGGGAGATCATGCTCATGTATGCCTTATAGCGAAAATCATTTTAAACTTGAACATGATTGGGAGGCTAGGTAATATGAGATATACACTTGATCATTATTGTTGTTTCAATTGATATCATTGAATTCTTTCAATTGGTATCAATTTTGACCTTTCTTGTATACTCATATATTTTCATATATGTATGCTTGCATTTCAAAGAATATCAATTTCAATTGGTATCTATTTTTCATACATATATATATTTTATTTGTGCTTATTATATCCCTATATCTTTAAGCACAAAATCTTGTTTATGCTAGTGCTTGAGCTTTAACTTTGTTTCAATTGATTTAATTTTCAATTGGTATCTTATTTCAAGCCTATGCATTGTTTTAGTTGGTATTTCATAAAGGGGGAGAAAATTCAATTTTCATATTTACAATTGGTATTTGTATTCCCACTCCTTTGCTTTATGATAGAAAATAAAATTTTAAATTGACATCAATATGTTTATTTGAATGTTTTAAAAATTGGTATACCAAAAGTTTGTTTAAAGAAAAATTCAAAAGTTTTGATTTGTATTGCCTATATGCAAGGAGAGCTTAACATCTCTTCTACATATAGATTCATGATGAGTGTATCTTGTATTGAAGAGCTTGACAATCTTTTCTTTATGTGATACACGTGTGTAGGGGGAGCTTCGTATCTCCTCTTATGCATTACATATTATACGCTATGTGAATTAGGGCTTGTCATCCCTCTTTCATGTAATGTATATGTGTAGGGAAGTTACTTAACCGTCTTCCTCTTTATGAATGTATATAGCATATAACTTTTATTTTATTGATCTATATTTACTTTCAATTGGTATCAAAATGCTACTTTGACATATTTTAATTTGGTACCTTAATTGATTGTCACCCCTATCTGGTTTTGTTTTGTTTTAGACAAAAAGGGGAAAACATTTTTATTAACCCTTGTTGATTCTTTATTTCGAACAAAAAGGGGGAGAAAAATTTATTGATTTGGTTTTGCTTTTACCCCTATTGATGATTGTTTCTTTGTATTAAAAAGGGGAGAAGATTTTGTTTTGTTTTGCTTAACCCCTTTATTGATGATTGACAAAAAGGGGGAGAAAGATTTTGAGTTTATATATGCATATTTATATTTTGCATATATTAAGTTTAATTGGTATCTAGAGCATGTTTTATTTTTGACAATTTCATTGGTATCTAGAACCTTTATTGTTTATGCATATCTATGCATGTTTCTCATATTTCATATTCATTGCATATTTATGTTTATTTGTTTATGCATGAGTTAAGGGGAAGCTTCTTTGATGCTTAACTTTAATCCATGCATATATAACTCCATGAGTTTTGTCATCATCAAAAAGGGGGAGATTGTTGGTCCAGAGGCCTTCCACTCTAGTTTTGATGATGATTAACTCATGTAGTTATGTGTACTAATAATCTTATAATTTTAGTTTCAGATCATTAATCAAGTTATTAGTTGGTGATTAGCTTCAACAAGATGATTTGAAAGCTTTCACATGTTGATTCAAGAGCCCGAGCGTCAAAGATCATATATAGCACTTGCTCGGTGGATCAAGGAGTTTTGGATCGAGTCGGCTTGGAGATAAGAAGACATCGGTACCATAGTTTAGTTTTGTATTTAGATCCAAATTGTAAAGATTAGAATAGTATGATATGCAAAAGTTCACAACACACATGTTTCATGTTTTGAATATTGGTTTTCGGTTTTTCCGTTTTTGGTTTAACCGATCTTGGTTTCATGAATAGATAGTTCAAAACAAGTTTACATGGTTTAATGTATATTAGATTTGTTACATATACATGCATGCTTAACTTCCAAGACAAACTTAGTTTTGACTTACTTATTCATGTGTTTTATGTTTTGGTATTTCTAACAAAACATATTTTGGAATTAAAGTCAAAATATGGATATATATATGTTTCATGTATATAGGATTATATCCATATACATCATGCCTAAATGTTGTTTAATATCATGTTTTTGTATTTGGATAAGTTTTGGACAAAATGTATTTTCTATTCAAAAATTCAAGTTTTAGAAAATACAAGTTTTGGAGTTTGGCAAATTTTCTATAACACAAAAATAGTTCAAAATGTTTGAGATTTGTGTTAAACTTTTTAACACAAGTTTGTATTTCAATATAAAATGAGAAAACTATTTTTGTGGAATTTTAGAGATTATATGGGAATTTTTTTTAAGTCTTTAAAAACCCAGTTTTTCCCTGATCTGCAGCTGCCAGGCTAGGCCGGTCGACCGTAGCGGTCGACCGACGTGCACGGATACGTGCACGCTGGCTACCCCTTTAGCCGGTCGACCGTATGGTCGACCGACTGAGAGCAGGTTGCTCTCTGTTTGTTTCGGTCGACCGGACGGTCGACCGCCCAGAGAGCCGTTGCTCTCTGGTTCTAGGAACGATCGACCGCACGGTCGACTGGTAGCTGCCAACGGTCAAAAATTGACCGTTGGACGGTCGACCGGGCGGTCGACCGGCAGTTCATTTTTGGCAGTTTCTGCTACCAACGGTTATATTTTTTTGGGGGCTATAAATACCCCATTAATGACCTGTTTTCTATAAGATTTTTGGTGCGAATTTTTCCTGTCTCTCTAGTGTTTTCACAGTAATCAAAAGAACTTTTTGGGCTTTAAATTGAACAATCTATTTGGTGTTTTTGCTAGGGTTTGGAAAATCAAGAAAGCGTTTTTGGGAAAAGATTTTGATTCAACTTCTTCATCTTGGTTTCTAGTTTTTCCCAAAGATTTTCTTTGAGTTTTTTATTTCCAATCCTTTGGTTTTCTCCACACTTAAGCTACATCTACTTTCTTATTCTATAGGATCTTTGTATGGGAGAAAGAAATTGTTTGTGGTTGTTGTTTAGACCACCAAGTTGTAAACCCATTATTTGCTTTGTGCCTTGCCCTCATTGTGTTGAGGAGGTTGTGCATTTGGGTTGTATCCCTCAAGTTGTGAGGTGATCCTTGTGTTGCTTGGTGCTAATCCCTCAAGTTGTGAGGTGATTGTTTGTTGGCTTGGAGTTGTGCCTCAAGGAGGAGGTTGTGTTTGTAAGGAGAGGAGTTGGGTACTCCTTGTAATTGTGATTGCCCCAAATCCTCGGTGGAGGTTCCCTTTGTGGGAGTCCTTTGTGGACAAGATAGTGGACTTGAAATCTTTCTGTGTGAAGGCGGGGATGTAGAGCTGGGTGCTCGAACCTCGAAACATATCTTGTTATTTGCGCTTGATCCCTTGGCTCTTACTCTCTCTCTTTACTTTGTGCCTTGCATCAATTCATATTGTTCATTCATAATTGCTTGGCTTGTTTGAGTGTGCATCTCTTGTTAATTGCAATTAGTTTTTAAATTCCGCATTAAGTTCATTAGATTAGCATAATCACCTATTCACCCCCCCTCTAGGTGATTTTCACTTAATTGCCCAGAGGGCCCGGCGTTCTAACTCTACTGTCAGATGACAGGCTTTTCCAAATACGATTCTATAAGGAGACATCCCCAGAACTGTCTTAAAAGCAGTGCGGTAAGCTCACAATGCATCATTGAGCTTAACCGACCAATCCTTTCGGTTTTGTCCGACAGTTTTTTCTAGAATGAGCTTGATTTGTCGGTTGGTGACTTCGACTTGCCCATTTGTCTGGGGATGATACGGAGTTGATAACTTATGATTGATGGAATATTTTCGCATCAGAGTTTCAAAAACTCTGTTGCAGAAATGTGATCCATTATCACTAATTATCGCTCTGGGGGTGCCAAATCGGGAGAAGATGTTCTCTTTGAGAAATTTGACAACCACTTTGTTGTCATTCGTCTTAGTTGGCACAGCTTCTACCCACATAGAGACATAATTTACAGCAACCAAAATGAATTAGTTGCCGAAGGAATTGGGAAATGGCCCCATGAAATCAATACCCCAAACATCAAAAATTTCAACTTCAAGGATTGGGTCTAGGGGCATCATGTCTCTTCTTGAAATCTTCCCAATTTTCTAACAATTTGCGCATGACTTGCAAAAATGGTATGAGTCTTTAAACAAAATGGGCCAGTAGAACCCACTTTGTAGAACCTTTTCTGCAGTCTTGCGGGGACCGAAGTGTCCTCCGCATGCAAGGTCATGGCAAAAGCTGAGCACACTCCTCTGTTCCTCCTCGGGTATGCATCGTCTAATGATTTGGTCGGGACAATACTTAAAAAGATACGGTTCTTCCCAGAAGAAGTACCGTACTTGGGCAAAGAAGCGGTATTGGTCTTGCTTTGTCCAGTCAGCGGGTAATTGTCCCGTGGCCAGGTAATTAACGATGTCAGCATACCAGGGTTCCTTAAGAATGGCTAGGATGTGCTCGTCTGGGAAATCCTCGTTGATCGGAGCTTGGATGGTTGGTGCATTCGGAATTCGTGAGAGATGATCAGCAACCACATTTTCTATACCTCTTTTATCCCGGATTTCTAAGTCAAATTCTTGAAGCAAAAGGATCCACTGAATCAGTCGGGCTTTTGCTTCCTTCTTGGTCATGAGGTATTTCAGAGCTGAGTGATCTGTAAAAATCACCGTTTTCGAACCTAACAAGTAAGGCCGGAACTTTTCTAACGCAAAGATAACGACCAAGAATTCCTTCTCAGTCGTTGTATAGTTCTGTTGGGCGTCATTCAAAGTCCTACTCGAGTAATAAATCACGTGCTGCCTATTGTCTATGCGCTGTCCTAGAACAGCGCCAATAGCAAAATCAGATGCATCACACATGATTTCAAATGGCTGGGTCCAATTAGGAGCAGAAATGATAGGCGCAGAGATAAGTTCTTGCTTAAGCTTCCCCCATGATTTAAAACACTCATCGTTGAAATCAAAGGGCACGTCCTTAGCGAGCAGGTTGGTTAAGGGCCTAGCGATTTTGCTAAAATCCTTAATGAACCGTCGGTAAAAACCCAGCATGCCCTAGAAAGGATCTAATATCCTTGATGCTTTTGGGTGGTGGAAGCTTAGCAATTACTTCTACCTTAGCCTTATCCACCTCTATGCCTCTCCTCGAAATCTCATGGCCCAAGACAATCCCCTGTCTCACCATGAAGTGACATTTTTCCCAGTTTAGAGTTAGGTTCTTCTCAATGCATCTTTGTAGCACTAACTCTAAGTGATGAAGACACTGATCAAATGAATCTCCGTAGATGGAGAAGTCATCTATGAAAATCTCAAGAAAACGTTCCACCATGTCAGAGAACAAACTAAGCATTCACCGTTGGAACGTTGCAGGAGCATTGCACAATCCAAAAGGCATGCGCCGATAAGTAAAGGTTCCGAACGGGCAGGTGAACGTCGTCTTTTCCTGGTCTTCTGCAGCAATAGGGATTTGATTGTATCCCGAGTACCGATCTAGAAAGCAGTAGTACTCATGTCCAGCCAAACGCTCAAGCATTTGGTTGATGAAGGGTAGCGGGAAGTTGTCTTTACGGGTAGCTGCATTCAACTTCCTGTAGTCGATACAAACACGAACCTTGGTAGGCAGTCTTGTTTGTACCAACTCTTTTTCCTCATTTTCTACTACCGTAAAGCCAGCCTTCTTTGGGACCGCATGAATAGGGCTAATCCATTGACTATCAGAAATGGGATAAATTATCCCATTATCTAATAGTTTCAGAATTTCAGCCTTAACTGCCTCTTGCATGAGAGGGTTAAGCTTGCGTTGTGGGTCCCTCCTAGGGATTGCTTCATCGACTAAATGGATTCTGTGTTGTACTATGACTGGACTTATTCCCTTGATGTCCTTCATCGTCCATCCAATGGCTTCCCTATGTCTTTTCAGAATAGACATTAAGCTGTCCTCTTGTTGCTCAGTCAGGTGGGATGCTATGATGACTGGCAAGGTGTCCTTTCCGCCCAAGTAGGCGTACTTGAGGTGTTCAGGCAAGGCTTTAAGCTCTAGGGAAGGTGTTGCTTCATTGGAGGCAATCTCTGGGCTTTCAATCCTAGGATGGGATACACTGGGGCTTCTTGCCCAATCCATTGCTGAATCTACGATCTGATCTAGATTAAAATCCTCAGCCTCCAGATCAAACTCTGCCACAGTTTCTGTCTCCATACTCTCCTCATGTTCACTAGTCAGGTTTTCAATAGAATTGACCTCAAACGTCTGATCATTAACATCTCTAGGTTGTCTTCCAAGATTGAAGACATTGACTTCCTTCGTCATGTCTCCAAAAGTCAATCGCATGGACCCGTTCCTACAGTTGATTATGGCATTGGCTGTAGCAAGGAATGGGCGCCCTAAGATGACGGGAGTTTGAGACCTAAGATTGGACACAGGTTGGGTCTCAAGCACAATGAAGTCAACGGGGTAAATGAAATCCCCGACCCGGATGAGGACGTCTGTGATTTTCCCCTTAGGGATCTTCACAGATCAGTCAGCTAGCTGAATGGTGACTCGAGTTGGGCTTAGCTCACCTAACCCAAGTTGCTGGTATACTGAGAGAGGTAGCAAGTTGATACTTGCTCCCAGGTCAAGAAGCGCTCTACTGATTTCGGTCTGTCCTATGGTGCAGGAAATGGTGGGACATCCGGGATCCTTGTATTTCACCGGAATGGGACCAGATAGAATCTCGCTTATATTAGTGGCCAAGAACACTTTCTTGGGCACATTGGTCTTTCTCTTCTTTGTACACATATCCTTAAGAAATTTGGCATAAGCCGGGACTTGTTGGATAGCATCAAGAAGTGGCACATTCAATTTGACCTGGTTGAACATCTCTAGCATTTTCTCCATGTGCATATTTTTATTGTTGTTCCTAAGCCTATTGGGAAAGGGTGCTACAGGCTTATGAACTGGTTCAGCAGCTTTGTCCTCGTCAGATGTTTGTGGAGTGGATTGGGAGGAACTAGCAGAGGTGGAGGCAGGAGTGGGATCGGGATGGACTGGACTTTTCTGTTGATAAACCTGGTTGTCTACCTTCTTTCCAGATCGCAGTGTGTGAACAGCGTTACACTGATTAATCGATGGATCATGAATTTTATATGCTTGATTGGAGGTTTTTGGGTTAACTAATGGCTGACTAGGCAAAGTACCCTTAGGTCTTTCACTTAGGGAGCTAGCTAACTGGCTCATCTGTATTTCCAATCTTTATATGGCGTGTGAATGACTGTTCAGAGTTTGTCCCTGGTTTTTCATAAAAGTGGTTTGGGACTTTATGAAAGCCTCTATGCTCTCCTCCAATTTACTGATTTTCTTTTCCATTGGTGAGCCTTGGGAGGAGGAAGCTGGGGCTTGACTGGGAAAAGTTGGTGGAGGAGTAGGATGGTGAAAGTTGATGAAAAAATTAGGCCTGGGAGGATTGTTTTGGGCCCAGGAGAAATTGGGGTGATTTCTCCAGCCGGGATTGTAGGTCTGTGAGTAGGGGTTGTGAGGCGGCCGTGAGTAAGCCGCGTTCATGTGTTCCGGTGGCACTTGCTGGGCATGAAAAACGGGGCACTCTTCAAAGACATGGTTTGGTGCCTGACAATACGAACAACCCGTATTGTGAATTGGTGGTGGGTTGATCTGGTTGACACTGGCAGGCTCTTCTGTTTCCAGAGCCTCTAGCCTTCTCATTAGGGTAGCAATCTTAGCCTCGGCAGCTATGGATGATTCTAGAGATAGGAGCCCTCCTCTTGAAGCTATAAATTGTGAATTCCTAGGTTTCTCTGAGGCTGGCTCCCATTGCAGGGTTTTCTCTGCTAAGTCCTCAAATAAATCCCAACCCTGATTCTCATCCTTCTGCAAGAACCCTCCCTGACACATCGTTTCTAATAGTGTCTTAGTCTGATAATCTAGACCATCGTAGAGAATCTGGCATTGACGCTATTTCTCCACGCCATGATGAGGGCACTGAGCGAGGAGATCTTTGAATCGCTCAAAGTATCTCCAAAATGGTTCGCTCGGGTCTTGCTTAAACTGCATGATGTTCTTCCTAATGAGGGCAGTCTTGTGAATGGGGTAGAATTTCTTCAAGAAGGCCTTGACGAAATCATCACAGGTCGTGACTGAATCTGCTGCCAAGCTGTACAACCACTTCTTAGCTAGGTCCTTTAGGGAAAAGGGATGAAACGTAACCTAACGGCATCGTCTCCTAGTTGGGGTATACGCATCATGAGGCATACTTCTTCAAATTCCCTAACAAAGAAGTATGCGTCCTCTGATTCTAAACCATGAAATTTGGGAAGAGTGTTGATGAATTGGGGTTTTAACTCAAAATTATTGCCGTTTGCTTCAGGAAGTTTTATACAAGATGGAAGTGAAGTTCTGATCGGGTAAAATCTATCCTGAAGTGACGCCATCACCGGTTCTGGATGCAATGGTAGAGAAGTGTTTCTTGTTAATCTTGAAGTTGACGGATCTCTCACCCACTCTTGCATGCAGCACACCACAACCAACGTGAAGACAACAAATAATCGAAAAAGAACTAAAAACAAACAAAAGAAAGAAAAACAACCACAAGCCTTAGTCTAAGGTACCTGGACCTAGACGACTCCTAACTGGTCGATTCTCCGGGGAAGGTTGTTGCAGGAACTCGTCTACAAGCTAATCGGCTAGGAAAGGGCAAAGCTCAGGGGGAGGTATGCGGGCGGAGCCACGGGCCTAATTATGCCAAACCACGGAGCTTTCGAGGCTTTACCTCTAAATCCACTTTCCTTAGACACCAATTTTGCAGGAGTATAGTTCTTTCAATTTCCAACCTAGATTAATCTCTTAATGAGTCCGAGATGTCCTTAGGGCCAACGTCTATTGATTTTTAGTTAAGGCTTGGGAAAATGTGAGTGCATTTGGAGATGATTTTTGGGCTAAGGAAGGGTGATAAATCCCCACCTTATCTTGTTTATTTGGGTTTTGCCCTTAAAGTCAATTGTGCAAGTGTATAGTTTATTCACAACAAGGTAACACTCAAAGCGGTAAATTACTTTAAAATGTTGGTCCTATTCTATATGAATGCACACGTACCTTGTCTCCAGCACTCTTCGACAGAAATTGAAATGAATTGAAATAGACACGTGCCCTAATGCAAAAGTCTAATCCAAATTTCAATTAAGCAACAAGTGAATTTCTGTTGAATTTATTACACATGCATATAGGTGAAGCATCCAAGAAAACTACAAATTTAGAAAGCAAAATATATTTTTTTTTAGCGGCTTTCGGCAACCCTGCAAACGAATTTGTTAGTACTTCAATCGGAAAAACTCGCTTTTACATGAATTTTTTTCCGAGGGCAAATGAGTCCTCGCGCAATGTCCTTGGCCACCTCTTTTGCTTCCCGCGATAGTGAGCTCCTTGGTACTTCTCCTACACATAAAAAGAATAATCTTTAGTAGTGAACAATAAAGCCGTTCCCTCCCCGGCAACGGCGCCAAAATTTGATCAGCAAAAAGCAAGTACTAAAATAAGAGAAGGAAGTGTGGGTCGAAGTTACTGCTTTTGCGATTCTTCCGTAGTAGCGAAGTGGCTATACGGGTCGTATCCACAAGGAGGGAGAGCGATGAAAGCTTGATGCGGCTTTTATGTTCAAGAAGAAAGAAAGTTCTTTGGTTCCAAATAAAGAATCGAAAAGTGAAAACAAGTCGTTTTAAGAATTATTGGAAAACGTTTTGGTGGTTTGTAAAAGTGGGTTTTTCTTAATGGTAAAAAAAACGCATGGCTAACTTTCTACTAATTGTTCCCACTAATCCCTAACTTCTTGAAGATGTGCCTCACGCTGGATCATAGGAAAGCTTACCCCTTATGCAATGGAACTATTCACGTGGAAATCAAGTGAAAGTTCTTCCTATAACTTTGCTTTACACGGCAACAACTCGGACATTCCCATATCAAGATCCATTAGAAGGCGAGAATACGGGAAGACACGAGTGCACTAATGGTATCGGCAAAGTTAAAGGGAAATTCTCTAACTTACAGCAACAAGCAAAGTACAACACTCATAGATCATCAAAAACCATTTAAGTATGAAATATAAGAAGGTAAATACTTGTAAGTAAGTTAGAGTTAGAACCCTCGTCTTAAGATGCCATAGCTCTCGTTTGCACAAGGCTTGTTTGACACTATTGACTCATTCGGGTTATCAATCAAGTGTTAGAAATTAGTGGGTTAGTAGTTAGTTAACCATGCTAATGAAAAGTTAGTTAGCCATAACAGTAAAAGAAACAACAAAGAAAAATGGGTAAAGGGAAGGGGAGTTACACTACAAGAAAGTAAAAGAAAAGAAGTAAGGAGAAAGTTACACTACAACAAGAAAATGAAAGTAAATGACAAAGACAAGTAAATGGAAAGAAGAAAGAGAAGTAGTTACTTGTATTAGGTTGTCACCCTCCAAATACAACTTTTACACACTCTCTCTCTTTCACTCTAATGGCTAAACCTAAAAATAGAAGAAGAAGAACAACAACTACAAATCTAAAAATAAAATTACAACAACTTGCTCTAAACTCTTGATCTCCTCAACTGAAGACCCCTGGGGGGCTTTTATAGGCACCAGGGCAAAGGGGGCCACGTGAACAGCACGTGGCCCAAGCCGCGTTTCCGCGGCCCTGGCAGGGCGGTGCGCGCCAATTTTTGGGCAGCGTGCTGCTCTGCCTATCTCCTGTCCACTTGACCTCCTGGATTTGCGATTTGACTCTCTGGGCTGACAAAATCTTCACTCTAAAGTCAATGGCTAATTGGTAGGCTTTTAATCACCAATTAAATGGTGATTTAGGTCTTCTTCTTCATTTGCATACCATGGACCTAGGATCAAGTAAGTAAGGTTTTATTAGCAGAATTTTACATGAAATAAATATGAGAATGTGATGAAAATTATACAAAATTAGAGACTAATCAATCCACAACTTTTATTGCAAATCCACGACCTGGATTTGGCCGTAGAGCCAGATCGAGGGGGTCATGGATCGTTGCTCATGATATCTCCTTATCTCCAATTGAATTTTCAGTTTTTGCTCTGAATTTGATGATATATTCTTTGATCTTCAGCTTAACCAATTTGGTCCTCAAAAGCCCATTTTTAACTGGTATTATCTTTTCTAATATACCTGGTCTTCAGATAGAATTGCTTCTAAACGTCTGAATTTGAATAGATCCCTATTAATTTGCTTGATCTTTGAATTTCTGGATATAATTGGATAAATCGGTCCATTTCTTTCTTTCTTCATTAATTGCCCTGCATACCACTAGACATGAAAATGAATTAAATAGCAGAGTTTTATTGTAAATATAAATGAAGAAATGTGACACATATAATACTAAATGTGCAATGTACGTGTACAATCACAGCTCACACTTATCTTTTGCCCGTCTTCAAGCAAAACAAAAAAAAACTAAACTAACTATCCACTTCTCGTAGGAATAACGATTGCACTTAGCATGTGCAACAAACCGTTAAACCTCCAGGTTACCCCTAGAGGATGAATTTTGTCTCAAGAGGGTTTTCAGTAAATTACACCCACAAAATTCATAAAAAGGAGAAATAAAGTTTAAGTATTTTTGAAAATGCATTTTGAAAGAGAGAGAAAATATTTGAAGTATTCTTGTAACAATTCAAGTAATCTATAAGTCTTTAGGATTATCAAGACTTAGTCATTCATAAACTTAGTCTCTATTCAAAACTTATTATCAATTAAGGTAAGGAGTCAAAATTTTATTTCTCATCTAGTCTATTATTTTACTCCAAGTCATATGCATTTTCATGACCGTGAATATTTGGCTCAGGATCTGCAACTCTAACTCTTATATCTTAATTTTTACATATTTTTTGTAGTAATATCCCTTAGATCTATTAGGCTTTCTAATCTGCCCATGTAACGAGCCTTAACTCGGTGGCTACCAAATCGGACGGCCTTAGGACACCGGTGAGAAAACACCCCAAGGACTTAAGGACTCGAGCAAAAAAGATTACAAAACTAAGGTTTATTAATTATATGGACCACTTTTAGGTGTGAATACTCATGATTTATTGGCACAAAATATCCAGCTTAATCAGAGAATTTTTAATATATATTTTTTCTTTTTACAAGGTAAAAGAATCTTCGTTTTTGAACTCTTCGTTTTTGAACTCTAAGCATGCATATTTCATCAAGGTAAAAATCATTTACTTTTCTAATTTTTCTTCGTAACCCTAGAAATCAAACAAATAGTCTTATTTTGACCAAGTGTAAGAAATCCTAAATATGATTATCCTATTCCTTAAAATTAACTTAATTTCTTACAAAAATAAAGTCAAAATATTATTTCTCTTTTCAAAAAAATTTTAAAAGCAAAGAAAATATTTTTTATATTTAAAAAAACCTATGTTATTTAGGACCCTCCACCACACCTATCCCATGCATTGTCCTCAATGTAAAAGAAGAAATGGAAAGAAAAATATTTCCTCAAGGTGGTGGTTCCAATGGTGCTCGGATTGGGCCAAGTTTTGCTGTCCAATCTAAGTAACGTGGATTTTCAAAGAACCCACCTTTGGTGACCTCTTTCTTATTTACTGTTTTATCATCCCTAAATTGAATAGGATCATGCGAGACCCTAACATTATAATCATCCTGATTATATGAAAAATCTTGGAATATCATTAAAATTATTTTGTTCAATACTTAGATCCAACAAAAGAATGTGGGTCGATGAAATGGTTAATTTGGGCTCAAGAATGAAAGGTTCGGGAACCAATACTAACTCAAAAATATGTCTTAAATCAAGTTTAGGTTCAAGAGTCAGTTTCTGTTTAAGAGTTTGTTTCATATCAAAGAAATAAAATTCACATTCTTTTTCCATCAATGGAATGTAGCTATCAAAAATTTGCGGTTCAATTTCAAGCTCTATGGGTACAAGAATCAGTGTTGGCTTGAAAACTGAGTCCAAATCATGTAAGGACATAGATTCTAAAACTGAAACTGAATCACACAGTTGTGGATCGGATTTACATTCATAATCAAGTTCAATTTTCTAAAAGTGAAAACTTACCAATTTGTCAAAAGTTTGAGATTAGTTAAGTTCAAGTTGGTGTTAGAAATTGAATCTTTGTTAAAGTCTCCAAGACACCATGATTCTTAGCTCCTATCAATATGGCTAATGGTCAAAAATTGGGTAGAAAGAATTTCTTCATTCCTACGATTAATTGTGTTGACCAAATGACCTATTTGTGCTTCAACCTATTATAGAAATTATTTTGAGACTGAATATAATCATTTTGGGACTGAATCATGGATTTTGTACTCTTTTCTATGTCAGTAGTTTTTTCTTGTAGTTATGGGACTTGGAAAATAAAGTAAGGATCTTGGATTTAAAAATTTTGATGGGATTGTGAGTCTTTTATATTTTGAACTTATTGCTCGGACTCATGTAAGGCTTCTAAAAATTTTTCATTTAAAGCTTCCATCATCTTTTCGAGATCAGATTTTTTTTCTTCTATTGAGTAATCTTGATAAGGAATATATGAAGCCGAATATTGGTAAGGTGATTGATAAATGACTCAGGAGAGTTGTATCCCCACTGAATCGTTGAAGTATGGTGATAATTGTTTTAGTTTTTTCATAATATTGGGACTGGGCCATATGTTGATTCGGATAAGACCAACCCAACATACTTGGTTGGTTAAAGTTATGAAATACCGGGTAGGTGTTATCTGAAAAAGTAGTCGGGATATAATATGGATTGATATTAAAAGTGAAAAAAATATTGTTATAATCCATTTCATACAAACTGACAAAATAAACAAAGAAAAACAAACAAATAAACAAACAAAAAAAGAAAAAAAATCAAGCCTATATTAGGGTTGACCTTAACCTAGACGACTCCTAAACTGTACATGAGAGATATATTGCATCAATTCAACCACAAGTTAATTAACTAGTTAGGGAAAAGATCAGTGATTGGTACCATGCCTGAGCAACGAGCCTAATTATGCCAAATCACTGTTCTTCGAGGTTTCGCCTCTCAGTCCCTAACCTTAGACACCGATTTGACAAGAGTCAAACTCTAACAACTTTCACCTTAGATCAATCTCCTATTGAGTTCGAGATGTCCCTAGGGCCAACGTCAAATCGATTTTAGTTATGATTGAATTAGTGAGTAAGAAGATGATTTTCGGGCTAAGAGAAGTAATGACTTCCCCACCTTATCTTGTTTAAGGATATGCCCTTAGTTCATTTTAGTGCTCGTATGCAAGTATATAGTAAAAAGAATACAGTTAAGAAATATATATCACCCAAATGTGTTTTCTAAGGTACATACAATGAACACATACCTTTTCTCCAGCACTCTTTAACAGTAAAAAAAATCTAAACCAAATTAGATAAATACCCTAATATGAAGTCTAAATAGATTTTAATATTTACAATCAACCAAGTTACTGTTGAATTAATACAGTGTGCACAGTAGGTTAAGTAAAACAAAAATAAATATTGCAGAAGATTGTAAATTTCAATTCAAGCAACCTACAATCAAACAGAGTGAGTAATTCACTCTGATTGCATCGTAAACGGGCTTTGGCCGCATTTTCGTGACAAAACAGAGAGCTTATAGACTCTGCTTTCACGAGCAAAGTCCTAGAGCTTCTTATATGTATTTGCAGCAATAATTTTCTTGATATTAGTCCCTGCACACAAAAACAGAGGAGAAAAACTTAACTGTTAGTAAACTTAAAGAAACTTATTGTCCCTCCCAAGCAACGGTGCCGAAATTCTGATTGAAGCTGAACCTGCATAGAAAAGTAAAGTTTAGAATTAAGAATAGAGATTGCTAGGTTGCTCAATGCTACTGCTATAGCAAATGGCTATGCGGGTTGTGATCCACAATGAGGGACTGCGATGAAATCTTTTAGTAAGTTCTTTTAAGTTACGAATACCGGTTAGAGTCTTTCTTCTTAGTTTTTAGAAAAGAAAAGAAAAGAAGTCAAGTTAGAAGAAGATGAAAGTGTTAGTGTTTTCAAAAGAAAAGAAAAACAAAGTTAAAGAAAAGAAGAATAAAGAGAGATGTGTTTTGAAGATGTGTTTCTAAACTAATAAATTAAGAAAGAAAAAACTAAAATAAATATTTACTTACCTCCTTGAAACTTTCTTACCTTGATCCATTGCAGCGATTTACTTTGGTTTGAAGGTGATCAAAGCATGGCATATAGAATCATCCCCATTCTCAACCAAACTATCAAATAAATATGCAAGTTGAAAATATTACAGAAATGATTATCCATCACCATAAGCCATCAATGATACTTGCAAGAGCAAAGCAGATTCGAGATTATAGTACTCACTTGGATTTACAATCAAGCAAGGAAGATAAGCAAAGTAAAAATAAGTAGAAGATGTAAAAAAAGCTTTTGATTAAATAGAAAAATAAAAGAAAAGAAGAAGTTTACGTCGTTGTCACTTTCCATACAAACTTTCCTCTCCTTCTCCCATGAATCTCTTTTCAAACCGAAGCTATAAAGAAAATGAAAAATTACAAAAAAGAAAAAAACCTAAGTTAAAAACTAGAAATAAAAATTAGCCTAAGCTCTCTGTTGAGTGGTGCCCGTCTGCCTTAGGAAATGCTTATATTTATAAGAGAATACAGATAAAGGATAGCGTAAAGAGATAGGGGAGCAAATGTTCCCCCAGATTCAAATCTATTGTTGTGGATCCATAACTTTTATTAGGGATCCACGGCCTGGATCTGGCGTATAGCCACGGGTCTGTGGAACGTTGCTTCCCGATATCTCCTTATCTCCAATTGGATTTTCAGTTTTTGCTCTGGATTTAATGATATATCCTTTGATCTTCAGGTTAACCAATTGTGTCTTCAAAAATTCATTTTTAACTGATTTTTACTGGTATTATCTTTTCTGATATACCCGATTTTTAGATAGAATTCCTTCTGAACCTCTAGATTTGAATAGATCCCTTTTTGATTTGCTTGATCTTTGAATTTCTGGATTTAATTGGATAAACCTATCTATTTCTCACTTTTCTTTATTAATTACCCTACATAACACTAGACATGAAAATGAATTAATTAACAGAATTTTATTACAAAATAAATGAAGAAATGTGACACATGTGACACAAAATATGCAATGCACGTATACAATCACCCTTAAGATATCTAATGATCCGTTTTACCGCAATCAAGTGAGACTCTTTAGGATAAGATTAGAATCTAGCACACAAGCAAACACAAATCATAATGTTTGGCCTACTAGCCATCAAGTAAAGCAAACTACCAATCATGCTACGGTAGAGTTTAATGTCAACTTTTTTACCTTGTTCATCCTTATCAAGTTTGATCGTGTGGCAATCGGAGTCTTGCTAATGTTCTCATTCTCTAACCTAAAGTTCTTCATAATCTCTTTGGTGTACTTGGCTTGATTGATGAAGATTCCATCACTCCTTTGATTGATTTAGAATTCAAGGTAGTAGTTGAGCTCCCATCATACTCATTTCGAACTCTTTCTCCATGCATGATTTAAAATCCTTATGAAGTTTTTTGTTAGTAGAATTAAAAATAATATCATTAACAAAAAATTGCACAATCAAAATATCTTTATCAATATGCTTAGTAAACAAAGTAGTGTATCTTATCTTTGACAAAACCCTTGTCAATAAAAAAAACTACTAAGTTTTTCATACAAACCTCTTGGAGCTTGTTTCAAACCATACAAATCTTTTTCAAATTTAAAAATAAAATCCGGATGTGTAAGATCAACAAACCCGCGTGGTTGTTCAACATACACCTCCTCCTCAATAAAACCATTAAAAAAAATCACTTTTAATATCCATTTGAAAAATCTTGAAATCTTTAAATGAGGCATAAGCAATGGTCATACATATGGCTTCAAGCTGTGCTACGGGTGCAAAGGTTTTCTCAAAATCGATACCCTCGACTTGAGTGTAACCTTGGACCACTAGTCTAGCCTTGTTTCTAATCACATTACCTGACTCATCCAACTTGTTTCTAAAGATCCATTCAGTGTCAATAGTTGGTCTATCATAGGGCCTAAGAATAAGGTGTCAAATTTGGTTACGCTCTAATTGGTTGAGCTTTCTTGCTTTGCAAGTAACCGATAAGAGTCGTCTTTCGCCTCGAGGATGTTCGTGGGCTTTATGTGAGATATGAATGCAATATACCCACAAATATCATGAAATTTGGAGTGAGTAGTTACTGTTGGCCCAAAGGTCATTTGCCCTAGTTTTGGTGATAATAATCTCATTTAGTTATTTATGTACTAATGTACATATACATAAGTTTCAGGTTAAGTTTCTATTCAACCATGCGTTCAAGCTTTTCATAAAGACTCACAAGTTTTGAAGTTTCCGTTTAGTGATCCAAGGGCCCAAGTATTAGATTCAATCATATCACTTGTGATAAGAATCAAGCTCAAAGAATCCACGTTGCAAGATAAAGATTTTCTAAAGAAGTATTTTTCTTATTTGTTCTGTAAGAATTAGTTTTGTCAAAACAAGATTAGTGACTTTGACATCTCATGAGATTGACACACACACACAAGTATTGCATATGTGTTTATTCCTAAAGTTTTGAAAACAATTTCAATAAGTTTAGAAAGGTTTTTCAAAATGGTTTGCTGAAAAACATTTGTTATTCAAAAGGTTATTTCATTTTTAACAAAATATTAGTTCTAAATTTTAAATTTGTGATAATATATAATCTCACAATTTTGGACTTCATATTACCTCATGAACTATGTTTTGTATTCATATATTCGAATATATTTATGAAAAATCTAACAGAATTTCAAAACTTTCAAAAACCAAGTTTTTACCTAGGGTTGGTCGACCGGACGGTCGACTAGGCGGTCGACTGGGCTATCGACCATCATGCACAGTTGTAATCGTACATCTCGGTCGACCGGGCCTTCGACAGACTGTAACGCCCTTTGCTCTTAGTTTTGTTCGATCAATCGGGTGGTCGACCGATGCTGCCCAACGGTAAAAAATATGACAGTTGGCAGTCGACCGCAGAGTCTGTTTTGGCTGCTTTTTGACCCCAACGGCTATATTGTTAACTTTTTAATTAGCTGTTAATCCCCAATGACTATTGATTTTCTCTCTTATATTTTGACCCTATATATTGTTGGCGCAAAGGCCCATCGCTCTAGTTTTGATGATGATTAACTCATGTAGTTATAGGACTAATGATCTTGTGTTTAATTAGTCTTAGATATTTGATCAAGATCTTAGTAGTATTTAGCTTCAACAAAGGAGTTTTGAGAGCTAACACATGTTGATTCAAGAGCTCACGCGTCAAGATCGCATCTAGCACTCGGTTGGAGTTAAGCTCGTTGGATCGTGTTTGGATTGGGTCGTCTTGAAGATGAGGATCAACAAGAAGACTTCGGTTTATTTAGATCTTGTGTAAACATATATAGTATTGATATGCTCAAGTTCACACACACAAAAGTTTAATATATTTTGTTTTCGGTTTAACCAGTTTTGAATTTCAACTATACATATATATGATTTTCATGAGTAGATAGAATCAAAATAAGTTTACATAGTTTAATGTATATTAGATTTCATCTATATACATATATGCTTCATATAGTTAGAAAAACTTATTTTGATGATTCTATTCATTGTTTGGAGTTTTGTATTTAACAAAACCTTTTTTTGGATTTCAGGTCAAAAACATAGATATATCTATTACGTATGTATTAGATTTTATCCATATACAATATGCTTCAAAAGAATGTTAAATATCTTGTTTTTGTATTTATATAAGTTTCAAAAATTGGATTTCCATTTCAAAGTTAGTTTTTAATTCTGCATCATTTTTCATTAGATTAGCCATACACCTATTCACCCCCCCTCTAGGTGTATTTTTAATTAGTATCAGAGCCTACGGTCCTGATATTAGGTTTAACCACCTAGGAGTTAGATCTTGGTTAGTTAATCTAGTATTGCATTTGCACACTCATTATTTGTACACTCATGGATCACCTTGTCCCTGTCATATTTGACGTTTTCAACATCGATATATAGAAGCTTAGAATGAGTGCCTATTTAAAAACTCTAGGAATGCATGTTCACCTTGCTACTACCAAGAAATCTTATCTTGGTAATAACAAGCATATAGAGCCAATGTACAAGCCTTAGAAGCACTTAAGCATGCACTAAGTAAAAAATATTTATCTTTGATTTCTCATTGTGATTTCGCTTTTGCAGTGTGGAACACATTGACCTCTCCCGAGCTACAAACGGTGAAATATGTGGAGAAAGAATCTAGTGGAGATGAGTCTGATGATGCTTGCTACATGGTCCAAGGGAATGACTCCCTTGAGGTAAACTCAGATACTCAACTAGATGATTGTGCTAGTTCTTCAGGTGATGACATTACAGATGCCGATGCATTAAATGAAGAACTATCTATTATTTGTGAAAACTTGCTAGCAAAGTATAAAGTTATGAAAAGAAAAGTTTTAAATTAAAGAAAGAAAATAAGGACTTGTTTTCAAAACTTGATTTGATTTTGCAAGAGAGGGATGAGATCTCAAGTGAAAGGGACTCCTTGAAATCCCAACTTAACCTTGCCCTTAATGAAAACAAAATCTTAAAGAATAAAAATGATTGTGATGATATTTTGAAGAAAAATAAGGTTGTCTTCAAAACTAGATATTGTTTCACAAGAGAATGATTCTATGAAAATAAAATTGTTTTAATTTCAAAAGAATTGGATTTGGTTTCAAAGAAAAACTCTTCTTTGAAAATGATTCTGATACTCATGTTTGTCATGCTCCTATTGCTTCTTCCTCCATTGATAAACATGTTGGTTGCTCCACTTTGTCTTCAAGTATTAAAGCGATAAATGTAAGTTGAAGAAAGGTGTTGATTGTTTGGGCTCCACTTTGAGCCAATGCGCTATGAATCACAAAAGATTGGAATTCATGTTTCGTAAGAAACATGCACCACATATACATGCACACAAACCTCAACATACACATGATCATCATGCTCACACACATGACACTATGTATGTTCATGTGTACACTAGTACATATTGCGGACGTAAGGGCCACCTTGCAAAATTTTGTTATGATATATTAAATACTTTAAATTTTGTAAACAAATTTGTTTAGGTTAGAAAAAGTGTTAACCCCCATGGACTCAATAAGGTATGGGTACCAAAATTCACCCCTATTATATTTGATGTAGGTGTGGTCTCTCACTTGACGTGAGGGTGTTGGTGCCTTGATGGTGGATGTGTCCCGAGCTAAATGGTGACAATTTTGGATGCATCACCTTCAAAAAAAGTTTGGTAACCATGATTTGGAGACCTAGAGATTAGTCCTATTAGTTTTGGTAACTATCTCTAACTCCTTTATATTGTTTACATGATTTTTTATGATTGATTTTTAGCATGTTTTATTTTGTCATGATTATTATGTTAAATGTCTTGTTAATTAGACTTGTTATATACATATGTAGTATTTGAGATATACCCATGTTCATATAAATTTGCACTTTTGTGTTCTCACTATAGTTTAACTATTGTGTATATCCTAACTCTAACGCACGTGGATTTACCCTAATGATCATGGTTGTTTATGATTTTTCACTTCATGTTTTGATTACTTGTTTAGATGTAGTTTTTATCAAAACTTGTGTTTATACTTGTACAACTAGTGAGCCACATTTGATTATTATATGTGTGTGCTATGTTGCCCATTTGTACCCCTTAGATGTACTTGTATAACCTAGTTTTGATAATTCTTGCATTTTTTACTTGTATTCTCTATTTTTGCATATATTTTTATAATAATGTATTTGGCTTCATGTATATGTAAATTTTGCCAAAACTTTAGATATACATGTCTATCCTAAAATCACTTGCTTTTCATGCAAATTTTTATTATGGAATCATTTGTATTTGGGATATGTATGTATACTTTTAGTTTTAAAAAATCATACATATACCTTGAAGTGTATTTAGTTTTGATAATTTCTAATTTATATGAGCTTCATTGCCCATTTTCATGACTTTGTTAATTACATGATTCTTACACTCCATATTTCGTGTTTACTAATGATTTTTTTGTTTCAGAGGTTATATGAGCTTTATTGCCATTTGAGTGTTGATGATCATGTGATTTTCATGTTTTCATGAATTTATTTGTGTTTTATTCCTTACTTGAAGGACTTCATACTAGCTTAGAAGATTATCATAAAACTAGTTACGTTATTCTTCATATTGGTAGAGTTTTTCAAATTATATTAAAATTTTCAAATCATATTTTTGAAAACTCCTACCTTCAAATGGCAGTTAGATGGGCGATCATGCCTTGTATGCTCAAAATTAAAAATCTTTTTAAACATGTGCATGAAAGGGAGGTAGCTATGAAATATACATGATTTTCATGAAAATTCTATTTTTGTATACTCATATGTGTTTCTTATATATGTATGACTCAAATTTCAATTAATATAGATTTCAATTAATATATCCATTTCATACATACATATATATGATTTGATTGTACATACAATATCTTTACATCTTAAAGTACAAATTATGTTATGGTAAAGCTTGACTTAATTTTAAATGTTAATTAGTTTCACAATAAGCTTATGCATTATTTTCAATTAGTATTTCAATTTGTATTTTTTTAAAAATATACTTCATATTTTACCTTTCAATTGGTATAAAAAATTTACAATATATTTCAATTGGTATCAAATATTTCTTAAGTATGAAATATACATGATTTTTAAAATGAAAAATTCTTCATTTTGTATACTCATGATTTTTCTTACTAAGCTTGATTTAATTCTTAATGTCAATTATTTTTCAATTGGTATCATATACAAGCTTATACATTATTTTTATTGGTATTTCATAAAGGGGAAGAAAAATTCTAATTTTATCTTTCAATTGGTTTTACTTTTCAATTGGTATCCTATTCCTAGTCTTTATGATAAAAAATATTTCACTTTGGTGTACGCTCACATTTTCAATATTGGTATCAATAATTTTAAATTGGTATTATTTTCAATTTGATATCCTTATTGCAAAATGAATATAGTATTTACCTAAAAATTTGATGTTTATTTTCAATTGATATCATGTTCTTTTATTGGTATCAGTTCAAAAAAAGATTGTTTCTTTCAATTGGTTGTTTCCATTGATTTGTTTTCCATTGATTTTGCAAAGGGGAAAACTTACAAAAAGAAGTCGAGGAGCTAAATTACAAGTATTCTAAAAGATTACAAGTAGATCTTCTCTGAGATTCTGGAGAAGTGTGCCGATAGGAGTCTGGTCAGCATATAACCACTTTGTCCCTTTGATGATGCGATCGATGGGACTCCCTTCTCGCCTGGTTCGGGGAATCAGAGAAAAAAAGGTTGGTAGAACCCTCTTGTTACTTCTCAAACTGCCTCCACTTGGGAATTCCTTCTCGCCTGGTTCCGGAGATTCCTTGAGAGGGAGGAAGATCTTAGGGTATTAGCACCCTGATTAGAGAAGTAGTTCTCTGAATTCTTGAAAGCAAGAGAATGAGTCTCTGTTTAGCCGTCTCTCTCTGTTTTTCAGCCTCTGCGCGTGTCTCTTCGTATGCCTCTGGTGGGTTATTTATAGGGAGAGCAGAGGTATAATTGTCCCTTGAAAATCTGAAAACAGATTGAGTCAATCTGTTTAAATATGGAAAGTAGCCTTGCTACGAGGCTAGAATCAGCTTCTGCGAAGCTAAAAATAGCAGGTAGCATCGATCTCTTGATTTGTTTTGATTCTTTCCAAATATTTGAAGGATCTCCCCTGATCTTCTTACTTATTTTAGGAGAGTCAAGAGATTATGGTAAATAACTGCCAAATTTGATCTCAAATTTGATCTCGATTAGATTTGATCTTGAATAGATTTGATCTCATCTGGAGATTTAATTGGTCAACGATGACCATAAAAGACCCGTAGCGGAGCTGCCGCATCGAGCTCGCAGCGGAGCTGAAAGGAGCATCTGGCGAAGTCAGAAGAAAGCTCTTCAGCGGAGCTGGATAAACATCTGTGGCGAAGCTACCGACCATCCTTCTGCGCGGTTGCGTATGGCTTTAAACGAAGCTAACTCTCCGCAGAGTTAACTGAGCACTTCAGGTGAAGTTGTAAGTTAGCTCCCTGATAGAGCTTTGAACGGCTTCAAGGCGAAGTTGGATAAACTTAGCCTCTCAGGCGAGGCTATCCCCTCGGGCTCATGTGATGCTAAGTGTTGAGCTAACCTAGCATCTTAGACCTGCTTAGGTCTCTTCAAAGACAATCTGGGCTCACTGTCTGCTTCACTGGATCAGTAGAGTTCAAGTCGCTGATTTATCCCTCGGAGATGGGTAAAGCCTGGTCGTCAGCTTGTCTACCACTTGTCTTTTGTAAATGTCAACAAGTTAGACATTGTTTAGGCCAGTCAGGAATCTTGTCTTTTTTAAAGTGTCAACAAGACCCCCTTCAAAGTTTTCGAAAGTCTGCAATGGAATGGTTTAGACTTCGAAATACTTTGAATTGCTTTGATTGATGGTATGTGAAGTACGAACGTCGCCATGGTGGTTGAGTTTAGCTTCGCTTTCAATCCTGCTTCTGAATTAGAATAAGTTTGCCGAGAAATCATGTAGATTCGCGATTGTCGGTAGCTTCACGTTCGAGCCTCCTGAAGTAGTTTCGCTTCAAATTGGTTTTGGAACATCGTTCCTTTCCCGAGGCCAACTGCCTTTTGGCTAGTTTTGAGAAGGATTGCTCCTTTTTCAAGGTTAGAATAACCTCTCTTGCATTAACGAGGAACATCATTGCTTCTGCGTGCATTTCGGAGGGAGACTATTCCCTTTCTCAAGGCTCAGTACTTGAATGCTTTAAATTCGCTTGCGCTTCCAAGCTTGAAGCAGTGGTGGTGCGATCAGGCCATGAGGCCTATAAATAGGACACTTGAAGTCTTCTTCAAGGAAACAGTCCATTCATGACATCTCCTGGTTGTTCAGAGAAGGATACTCAGATCTCTGAAATAGTGGGGGTGCCCATTCTGGTCATTAACCGGCCAAGAACTGGTGAGTCTCGGTATCCAGAGACTTCACCAATGGACTAGTGACTTTAGTGAGTTTATCTCCCTTAATTTAGATTTATCAGCTACCTCAGGGATTGATTTCCCTTGCTCTTCATTTTGTATCTGACCGATTTTCAAAGAAGGGCTTCAACCCTATTTCCCAGCTTCTTGGCGAAGCTATCATTTTCACTTTGATCAAAGAAAGATCATTCCATGCCTGCCTGTTAAGTTCACCATGTAGGTAAGGATTGATACTTAGTCTCTTCAAGGTTGAGCCAGTCTTGCCATATAGGTGGGGTCAAAACTGCGTCTCTCTGGATCAGTCTGGCTTAGCCATATAGGCGAGGCTAGGACTTAGCTCTTTTTGATGCTCCTTCAGTATAACTGCCTTAGACGGCACTATGACTTGGCTTATGCTGAGCTAGCCCATCATTACTGCGCAAGCGAGGCTATCCTCTGCTTAACTGAAATTCATCCTTAAAGCGCAACTGGATCGGATATAAATTGCTTCGCCCAAAGAATTTGACTTAGCTATCATGCTTGCATTTTCCTTTGATTTACTGCTAACTTGTTTCCAGTTTGTATTGCAGTGAACTATGTTCGCCCATCTTTCATCTTGATGAAAGAGATCAGAAACTTGCCTCTTGATTTTCAAGTTGAAACTTTAATCCTAAGCAGGAGGAACAAACTGGGGCAGCTGATGCGTGTTCCCAGAAGAGGTTGGCAGTCGCTTATCCGAGATGATCCACTTCGAGAAGGGGTTGGTAGTCGCTTATCCAAGATGATCCACTTCGGGCAAGCGGACGTCACCTGTAAGGTCTCGGATCCTTCCTTTGCCAATTTCATCAAAGAAGATCCGGCTTTCTGGTGTCAACCGGTCATTTGCCAATTTTCATCAAAGAAGATCCGGCTTCTTGATGATAAAATTTGCCATTATATTATGCGAAGGATTATGGCCTTGTGCAGGAGGAAGGCCATTCGTGTCCAGTTAGTTTAGCTTATCACCTTGGAAGTAGATAGGACCACTTGTATGCCTTTGGAGCAATGATTCAGTTGTACGAAAGACCACTTTGATGTAGCGTCAATGTATCTTCCCTTTTGAATCAAATAAAATGTTTATTTTCTGCTGTTTATCTGCTTTGTTTCCCTCCTTTTTGATCCGAGAACACCTGGAGTGGACCAGCTTTGGAAAGCCTTTTCCTTAGGAGGAAATGAAAACTCTTAGCCGAGCTAAGCTTCCGGCGAAGCTGAAGACCGATTTTCAAATAAGTCAGGAGCCAGTTTCTGGCGAAGCTAGCACGAAATTTTCACGAAGCTAGAGATGTGCTTTTAGCAGAGCTTAGGCATATTTCTCAGCGAAGTTATTCAAGGGTCGCGCTAAGTCAACACTGGACTCACGACTGAGTTAGCCCTTAGCGGGGCTGAAGTAATGCTTCTTGGGAAGGCGCTTTAGGCGCCGTTTCAAATTAATTTGAAATGACTGCCTGCGCACCTTTCGAGGAGGCGGAGTTTTAGGCAATCATTAGCCTATAAAAAGCCTGATCGGGCTAAAAGAGAAGGCACCACTTCTCTTTGAATTTTCAGAGAACTGCAAATCTCTTCTTCTTCTTTCTCCTATGTTTGGAATTTCAAGAACTTCTTCAGTTCTCCAATGGCTCCCATAAGACTGTTGGCCCAAAGGCCCATCACTCTAGTTTTAATGATGATTAACTCATGAAGTTATGTTTACTAATGATCTTGTGTTTAATTAGTGACAAATTCATTATCAAGATCTTAGTAGGTGCATTGCTCAACAAAGGATAAAATGTCAAGATTTGGAGCTAGCACGGTGTGATCCAAGGAGCTTTTGGATCAAGCTTGGACCAAGTCAAGAAGATGAGAAGCCTTCAAGTGAAGACTTCAAGAAGATGAAGACTTGTGTCTAGGTATAAGATTTTGTTTTTGTTTTAGTTAAAAATGTAAAGAATAGAATAGTTGGTGGATTGCTCAAGTACATATACACACACACTCTTGATAGAATTGTTTTCGTAAAAGATTTTTTAGTTTAGAAAAGATTTTTCATTTTGGAAAAATACAAGTTTTGGTTTTTGGTGTTTCTCATATACTTATCTTTTAACCAAAACCAAGTTTAGAGCTTAATGTCAAAAACATATATATTTCATCTTGATTGTTTAGTGGATCATATCCATACACACTATGCCTTAAAATGAATTATGATATCTTGTTTTTGTATTTGAAGATGTTTTGGAAAAACAAGTTTTAGAAAAATACAAGTTTTCTTTTGAGCCAATATTTTCAACTTACAAAAATAGTTCAATCTTTTATAACATGCCTTGATTTTGTGCAAGCATGTTTGTATATCAAAGTATATTGGTTAAACTATTTTTGTAGATTTTTAAGTATTTTATGGGATTTTATTTGATCCAAAAAGATCAAGTTTTAAATCCCAGTTTTCTGTTTCAGGCTTCAGCAAGTCGACTGTATAGTCGACTTGGTCTGAAGTCGGTCGACCAGCTCGGTCGACCGACGTGCACAGACGTGCACGCCTTTGTGCACTGGAGGACGGCTGACCGTGCCGGTCGACCGCTCCAGAGAGCTCTGCTCTCTGGAAAGTTCGGCCGACCGTACGGGTCGACCGACAGAGAGTTTGACTCTCTGCTCCAGTGGCTCGGTCGACCCGGGCGGTCGA
Organism: Agave tequilana; assembly: GCA_038442645.1. NCBI lineage: Eukaryota > Viridiplantae > Streptophyta > Magnoliopsida > Asparagales > Asparagaceae > Agave > Agave tequilana. Next base: position 89,980 of record JAVJIF010006348.1, read on the forward strand.
CCGTGGCTCCAACGGTCGGATTTTTGACCGTTGGCGGTCAACCGCACGGGTCGACCGGCAGCTCTGACAGAGCCCCAACGGCTAGTTTTCCAGACTCTATATAAAGGGTCATTTGGGGGCTGTTTTCTTTAAGATTTGAGGAGAGCTTTGAGCCAGTTTTTCCCATCCTTTTAAAAGAGTTTTCTCCACATATTTGAGTGCAAATACTTCCAATCAAAAGGGAAGATTTTATTTAGAGAGTGTTAAAAGAGATTTTCTTCTAGAGTTTTCCTCCACCATCTCAATCCTTGTTTTCTCACACAAACACTTGAGCTTTCCATTGCTATATCTACCTATAGGGTTTTGTTGTGAGAGGATTTTAGGTGATCAAGAGTTGTGATCACCAAAGTTCATCTTTGTTCCTTTAAGGAGGCGGATGTGTGTGTCCGCATTGTTTTGAGTTCAGGTGCGGACTCGGTTGTTTCGAGGTGCGGCCTCGGTGAGCTAGTGAGCTTGCGTGGGTACGGGACTAGGGAGTCCGAGGGCTTGTAGGTGTTGCGGAACCGGGGAGAGATCCATTGGGATCTTGCATAGTGGAAATCCTTCGTGTGTCGAAGGCGGGGATGTAGAGCAAGTGTGCTCGAACCTCAAAACATACCCTTGTGTTTGCGATTGCCTTTTCTCTCTCTCTCTCCCTTACTTGTTTATATCTTGCATTCAATTATTGTCTTTACATTTACATGCTTGATATATTGTGCTTAAATTGATATACTTGCTTGGGATTGTTTGCTAACATTTGTATTCACCAAGAGAGCCAACGCGGCACCTCAACCCATTCAAGGGGAATCTAGAGGAGTTTGTCCAGAGCCCTTCACGGAGAATTCGGCAACACTCTTTGGTTATACGTGGTGTTTAGTGTAAAAGTTTAATTAGGTCATAATTGTTTTAGCTTCCGCATCATTCATCATTAAGTGACCATTAGATTAGCCATCACCTATTCACCCCCCCCTCTAGGTGAACCTTCAATTGGTATCAGAGCTTGGTACTCTGATTTGGGTCAACAACCTAGAGTTAAAGATCCTCATTTTAGGCTAATCACAATATTTGTACACACACCATGGAGTTCATGTCACCACCCACCTTTGACATTCTTAACATCCAAATTTGGAAGGTTAAGATGTCTTTGTACCTCAAGGCCCTAGGCATTCATGTTTATCTTGCCACTACTAATAATGCATATTGTTTAGATGGTAAGAATTTTGAGGCTAACTCAAAAGCCCTTAATGCTTTAAAGTCTACCCTAGATGATGTTTATTTATCTAGAGTTTCTAACTTTGATTCGGCTTTTGTAGTTTGGAATACCCTCATCTCCCTCGGTGAAAAAGATCAATACTATGCGGGGAGCGATTCGGACGTTGGAAGCAACACCTCCAACTTGTGCTATATGGTCCAAGGGGATAATCCCCTTGAGGTAACTTCTGAATCTGAGGATGAGGATAATAACATGTCATATGAAGAGCTTTCTACATTTTGTCAATTATTGCTTGAAAAATATGACATGATTAAGAAAGATAATAAAAATTTGAAAAAGAAAGTTGATTGCATGCATATAGAACAAGATTCTTTTAAATCTAATATTGCATGTTTAGAAAAAGAAAATGAGTTTTTGAAAAATGAAAATGTTTCCCTCATGTCTAAGTTAAATGATTTATGTGAAGGAAACACTATTTTGAAAGATAAAATTATTTTGGTGGAAACTCAAAAGGAAATTGTTTTAAAAGAAAACAACTCTTTGAAGAAGAAAATTTTTGAAAAAGAAAAGGAAAAGAAAATGTTTCTAAAAAGAAGAAAAATGATTTTATTTCTCACTACTCTTTACATGCTACCATTGATGATAGTGAGATTAAGAATTTGAAAAATAAAATAGATAGTTTGAATTCAACCTTGAACTCGTGTGCATTTAACCATACTAGGTTGGAGTCCTTGTTTGCAAAGAAACAAACTCCTCACGTTCATGCACATCACTCTCATCATGCATTTGCTTATGTTGCACGCCACGATCACAATCACACTCATAAGCATACTAAGGTGTACAAGTGTACACATTGTGACCGCAAAGGCCATTTAGCAAAATTTTGTTATGATAAGATATATGCTTTAAATTTTGCTAAGAAAAATTGTTGGGTTCCATTAAATGCTAACCCCCGTGGACCCAAGAAAAAATGGGTACCAAAGTCCCCACCTTTTGTTTTTGATGTAGGTGAGGGCTCTCACAAGACGTGAGAGATTTGGTGCCTTGATGGTGGATGCACTTGGACTTGATGGACACATATATGGATGCATCGCTATCAAGGAGGTTTTGGTGGGAAAGACCACCATATTTGGAGCTTTGGAGTTGGTAACAATCTCTAAACTCCCATTTTATTTATGTACATGCTAGTTCATTTATAATATTTTGAGCATGTTCATGTTTTATGATTTATTGTGCTTCATGTGGTATGAACTAGTTTAAATGTAGATTTTATCAAAGCTTGCATGTATACATGTACAAATAGTGAGTTACATTTGATTTATATATGTTTGCACTTCATGCTCATTTGTACCCACTTTATGCACATGTATAGGCTAGTTTTGATGATTCTTTCATTTATACTTGTTTTGTCAATTTTCGTGTTTTACTTCATGTATACGTATCTTTTATTCAAATCTAATAAATATACATGTATATCCATTTTGAGTCTCTTGCCTTCATGCAAATACTATTAATAGACTCGTTTTATGTTTGGGATATGTATGTGTATTGTTAGGATTAGATAAATCATACATATACCTAGAAGTGTGCTTTGTTTTAATGAAAAATGAATTTTCATGTTTGTTTGATTAAAAAAAATGTGACTTATGATCTTTTTGAGCTTCAATGTCTATTTTCATGAAAATGCTATTTACATAACCTTTGAACACTCATCTTTTACTTTTCAAGATAATTTTGAGCTTTATGGACTATAAGTGCTTGAACTTTTATGTATTTAGTATGATTCATGAAATACATATGCTTTGATTTCATGTTTTTGAAGGATCTTTAACTAGTTTTTCAAAAATTATTTTAACTAGTTATTGTTCCTCATTTGGTAGTGATTTTCAATGCTAAAATATTTTCAAATCCATTTTTTTGAAAACCCCTACCATCGATGGGAGGATGGATGGGCGACCATGCTTATGTATGCTCTATATTGAAAGAATTCAATGATACATGTGCATGAGTTGGGTGGTAGTTATATGAGATATATACTTGATTTACATTATTATTTCAATTGGTATCATTGAGATTCCTTTCAATTGGTATCTAAATTGATAATTTTTGTATATACTCATATTTTGTTTTCTTATATATGTATGTATCAATGTCAATTGGTATACTCATTTCATACATATATATGAGTTTCATGTGCTTAACTTTCAATTGGTTCACATTTTTAAAAGCACAAAGTTTATGATGAAAAATAAAAATTTTGATCATTATGTTTACTATTGGTATCCATATGTTTCAACTTCATATTTGTTAAATTTCAATTGGTATCAATATGATTTACAATAATGATTATTTTCAATTTGGTATCTTAAAATTTGTTTGTTTTACAAAAGCTCTGATACCTTTAAAAATTTTGTTTAAGAAAATTAAAAAAAAATGTTTTGATATGTATTTCCTATATGCAAGAAGAGCTTAACATCTCTTCTAAATATAGATTCATGTTGAGTATATTATAAATTGAGGAGCTTGACAACTCTTCTTTATATGATATACGTGTGTAGGGGGAGCTTCACATCTCCTCTTATGTATTACATAATATGTGTTATGTGAGTTAGGGCTTTTCATCCCTTCTTCATGTAATGCATATGTGTAGGGAAGCTAACTTAGTGTCTTCCTCTTCATGAATGTATATCGCATATAAATCTTTATTGATTGATTTGTATTACCCCTTCTTGATCTCTTTGTTTTTGACAAAAAAGGGGGAGAAAAATTTGTAAGATTTTGAGTTTATATGCATACTTGTGTTTAGTTTTCTCATGCATAACACAATAAACAATAGATATACATAATAAGATTTTATGTTTATGCATATATGTTTTGTTTTGCAAATAGGAGAAAACGAATTTGATATGTTTTATCTCCATACATTTGCATACATATTTATGAGCTTCATTGTCATATATTATTATTTATGTCTATGCATGAGTTAAGGGGGAGCTTCTTTGAAGCTTTACTTTAATCCATGCATATATAACTTCATGAGTTTTGTCATCATCAAAAAGGGGGAGATTGTTGGCCCAAAGGCCCATCACTCTAGTTTTGATGATGATTAACTCATGAAGTTATGTTTACTAATGATCTTGTGTTTAATTGTGACAGATTCATTATCAAGAACTTAGTAGGTGCATAGCTCAACAAAGGATAAAATGTCAAGATTTAGAGCTAGCACGGTGTGATCCAAGGAGTTTTTGGATCAAGCTTGGACCAAGTCAAGAAGATGAGAAGCCTTCAAGTGAAGACTTCAAGAAGATGAAGACTTGTGTCTAGGTATAAGATTTTGTTTTTGTTTTAGTTAAAAATGTAAAGGATAGAATAGTTGGTGGATTGCTCAAGTACATATACACACACACTCTTGATAGAATTGTTTTCATAAAAGATTTTTTAGTTTAGAAAATATTTTTCATTTTGGAAAAATACAAGTTTTGGTTTTTGGTGTTTCTCATATACTTATCTTTTAACCAAAACCAAGTTTAGAGCTTAATGTCAAAAACATATATATTTCATCTTGATTGTGTAGTGGATCATATCCATACACACTATGCCTTAAAATGAATTATGATATCTTGTTTTTGAATTTGAAGATGTTTTGGAAAATAAGTATTAGAAAAATACAAGTTTTCTTTTGAGCCAATATTTCCAACTTACAAAAATAGTCCAATCTTTTATAACATGCCTTGATTTTGTGCAAGCATGTTTGTATATCAAAGTATATTGGTTAAACTATTTTTGTAGATTTTTAAGTATTTTATGGGATTTTATTTGAGCCAAAAAGACCAAGTTTTAAATCCCAGTTTTCTGTTTCAGGCTTCAGCAAGTCGACTGTATAGTCGACTTGGTCTGAAGTCGGTTGACCGGCTCGGTCGACCGACGTGCACAGACGTGCACGCCTTTGTGCACTGGAGGACAGCAGACCGTGCCGGTCGACCGCTCCAGAGAGCTCTGCTCTCTGGAAAGTTCGGCCGACCGTACGGGTCGACCGACAGAGAGTTCGACTCTCTTCTCCAGTGGCTTGGTCGACCCGGGCGGTCGACCGTGGCTCCAACGGTCGGATTTCTGACCGTTGGCGGTCGACCGCGCGGGTCGACCGGCAGCTCTGACAGAGCTCCAACGGCTAGTTTTCCAAACTCTATATAAAGGGTCATTTGGGGGTTGTTTTCTTTAAGATTTGAGGAGAGCTTTGAGCCAGTTTTTCCCATCCTTTTAAAAGAGTTTTCTCCACATATTTGAGTGCAAATACTTCCAATCAAAAGGGAAGATTTTATTTAGAGAGTGTTAAAAGAGATTTTCTTCTTGAGTTTTCCTCCACCATCTCAATCCTTGTTTTCTCACACAAACACTTGAGCTTTCCATTGCTATATCTACTTATAGGGTTTTGTTGTGAGAGAATTTTAGGTGATCAAGAGTTGTGATCACCAAAGTTCATCTTTGTTCCTTTGAGGAGGCGGACGTGTATGTCCGCGTTGTTTTGAGTTCGGGTGCGGACTCGGTTGTTTCGAGGTGCGGCCTCGGCGAGCTAGTGAACTTGCGTGTGTACGGGACTAGGGAGTCTGAGGGCTTGTAGGTGTTGCGGCACCGGGGAAAGATCCATTGGGATCTTGCATAGTGGAAATCCTTCGTGTGTCGAAGGCGGGGATGTAGAGCAAGTGTGCTCGAACCTCGAAACATACCCTTGTGTTTGCGATTGCCTTTTCTCTCTCTCCCCCTTACTTGTTTATATCTTGCATTCAATTATTGTATTTACATTTACATGCTTGATATATTGTGCTTAAATTGATATACTTGCTTGGGATTGTTTGCTAACACTTGTATTCAACCAAGAGAGCCAACGCGGCACCTCAACCCATTCAAGGGGAATCTAGAGGAGTTTGTCCAGAGCCCTTCACGGGGAATTCGGCAACACTCTTTGGTTATACGTGGTGTTTAGTGTAAAAGTTTAATTAGGTCATAATTGTTTTAGCTTCCGCATCATTCATCATTAAGTGACCATTAGATTAGCCATCACCTATTCACCCCCCTCTAGGTGAACCTTCAAAGACGAGAGGAAAAGAGGTAGCAACCTCTACGACGGAGGGACCTTCTCCTCCTCCGGTCATCGAACGACCTATCGCGGGTAGGGATCTTTCCCTTTTGTTCAGAGGTTTTCATCTCCTTTTGAAGCCAATTTCTGACTATCTTCCGATGAATCCAGGGCGATCAATCATGATCCCGTGATCTTAGGGAGTTCAAATCCCTTAATTTCCCTTGATTTCTTGACTGGGAATCTAAGACCCGAAGGGTCTCTTTTTGATTGGGAATCTTAGAAGGGTCTCTTCTTCAAGCTTCCGGGCGAAGCTGTCCCTTAGGCGGTTCACATCCTGGATGATAGGATGCAAGGTTAACTTTAGAAGCGCGGTTGAAAAAGGACCTTAATGCCCTTGAAATAGATTTTTAAGGAGCAGTATTCTTCTGGCGATGTTGGCTCTTAGGGCTCCTTTGGGTTGAGGCTAAGCTTTCAGAGCGAAGCTACTATGTAGATATTTTTGTGCATCCTGCCTTCATGTGGAGTGCGGAGTTAAGTTGTAGCTGCGAAGCTGAGCTTCGGGGTGAAGCTATTGTTAGGCCAGCTTCGCTCGGAGAGCGAAGCTATGCCTTAAAAAAAATACATTCTTGTTTTAGCTCTGCTTCAGCCGATGAACTAATCATAGTTTCTCCTTGTTTCTGCAGTGTACTATACTCATGGTCCTCTGAACAGTCTCTTTGAAACAGCCAGGGGGCTGGATGGTAATGTTAGCCTGCAGTTTCAAGGGTAGGCTTTACTATTCAGCAAGCGGAGCGCTGCTGGTCGGGATGCACTTATTCATGTTGGGGATCAGCGTACCATAAGGAGCATCTTAACTACTGCTCCCCTTGAAGATTCTAACCAAAGAATCTATCGGAAGCCTGGCTTCATGTTTGGAGATGCAGTGCCAGACAACGATCAACAGCTGCTAGCCGGAGAGGGGCAGTGGATTTTCAAATTGGATGGTGAGAAATACTATCTCCCATCTAGCAAGCGATATTTTCCCTTATCCTTCTTTCAATGTGTGACGAGGGCTCGGAAGATGCAGTGGAAAGTGACTTGGACTGCTGATTCTGTTTACGTGGAGAAGTTGATAATTCCGTCCCCCGGTTATACAAGGACGGGTCCTCCTCGCTGCATATTGGGTCTCCATCTTGGGAACATACTTCCGGACATCCTAGTAGGAGAAAATCTCACGGTGGCTCAGACTTTTGAAAATCAGTTCTTTAAGGTTTGTGGCAATTATCCGGCCATTGATTTCAGAACCCTAGGGTGGATTCATCCTCCCAAGGCGTGGTGGAGGGACTTGACTCTATATGTCCTTGCCCATTTTGAGGAGGATCTGGAGAGGCTGGGACTCTACGAGGCTATTAGGGCGACCTGTTATGGCGTTTAGATGAGCGTAGCGAACTTCTACATCATCTTTGAGTTGTACTACCCGGCTACAGGAACCTTCTTCACCCCTGTTGGCGAATTAGGGCATGACTCTGCATGAGATGTGGGAAGTCTCTGCTCTGCCTTTAGGGTCTCTCCCATATGAAGAATATTTCCCGTGCGAGGCGGAATTGGCACTTTTGGAGAAGCAGGAGCCCGCCTTGTTTGAGACTTATCGGGAGTTGATATGCCACATTTACATTTTTTCCAGCATGCATGGGAGCCATCAGGGAGCTTCATGCAGTTTGAAGAGCTAGGGAAATTATTTGTTCCCCGACTTGGAAGGTACTTCTGAAGCGGCTCACTGTAGAGTTGCAGATGAAGACATCTTTCGTCAGATGCAAGAGCACTCTTAAGGGGATTTGATTCTGGAAGAAGATGATGGACCCTATGAGAAAGGTGATATTCTTCGGAGTTTCCACCACCAGGCTCGTCGGCCGACATCCCGGAAAGCACTTCTGGCTGGCTTTTAACGGTTTGGTTGAAGAGATGTGTGATGCCATCTTTGTCTGGCGATGTCATTCATCCGACTGTCTTATTGCCTGCTGTTCGTCTAGTCCATGGTCGTTCTCTTGGACTTCTTCCAGCCATGATGTGTTGTATTCAAAGAAGCCTTCGTGCATTGATGGAGGCTTTCTGTAGGCCACCAACAACGAAGCGGGAAAAAGGGACTATCTTGCCTTGCGACAGACCAAACCCCAGAATTGGTTTGCCATATATTTATTTGATGACATGGTTCGCCCTTCACTGCCCCTCCATTATCCAAGCCGGAGAGGAGCCCCCAGAAGGTGTTCGCATGGCGCTTCTTCGTCAATTCGAGGGGTGTTCGTGGTCACGGACTTATGTGGCTACGGACCATAAACTGTTGTGCCATCATGACATCTATAGTGTTTTCCAATGCTTCCCCTACATTCATGATGCAGGCTATGGGAAGAATTCAAGGATGTAGGGGGAGGGCAGACGTCATTGAGTCGGGGAGTCTTCGAATGGCTGGTTAGCATCCGGCCATCCCACTTGTTGTATAGAAGCGGGGACACCTATTACCTGGAGCCCTATATTCTGAGTCGGTTTGCCCGTCAGTTTGGATATGACCAACTATATGTAGGCAATCCAAACAGCAATCTGGCCTTTATGGGAAGCCTCATCGATGGAGCTCGTGCCTGACGGTTCTTCATTGCTAGCTATACTGAGGCGCGACTGTGCATGCCGCTAAGGACTCCTAACCTTCTGACAACCCTGGGATTCTGTCAGTGGTATAGAACCTCAAACTCCACACCCACTGGATTTTCTATTAATTCCTTTGGTGTGAAGTTGATTTCTCAGTAGCTGAAGCGGAAGGTCACTGAGAAGAGCGAGGGTAAGAGGGTCTGCGTTCCAGGCATCGGGGAATTCATTGTTGTTGATGACAGCGAAGCCTCGGATGCAGGAAGTCCTCGCTTTGAAGCGGATACAGGTGTTGAGGCTCCAACAGCTGCTTCTGATAGGGTAGGCACGACCCCCATGGAACCTGCTGATGTGGGAGAAGTGGAGGAAGAAGATCCTGACGTCCACTTCAAGTGAAAGCAGGAAGGTGGATCTCGTAGTAAGAGGATAGTGAAGAAGCCTCGTCGCTACGCTCCTACGGTTATTGTAGAGGATGAATCATCTGTAGTGCCTCCTCCTGCTCCATTAGTCATTAAGTTGTCGGCTCCTAGGCAGATTGCCAGTAAAGCTGCTCCAGACCCGGGTATGATCAACTCCGTTCTTATAATACACTCTTATGTATTCCAGATAACTCATTGTTTACTTTATGATTCAGGAACTGAGGTGGTGAAAGACCCAAGAGCTGAGGCTGTCGGAGAACAGGGGAGCATTATGATCCCCTGTTCACTTATAGAGAAGGCAATGAGGCTTGCTATTTCGCCGTCTCGGAAGAGTCTGGAGGTGATGCGGCCGATGTAGGTCCTTCGGGTGCTGGGACTTCAAAATGAAGCCCTATGGCTTCCAGTTCCTTTGGGAGGACCACAGAGGGTTCGGCGAGTGAAGGTGGGCCGGCCGTTCATGTTGATTCTGCCAAAGATTTTCCAATGGAGCCGAGGGGACTGATGTAGTTGTCGAAGGACTTCAGAGAGAGACTGCTGCCAAGGCGATTGAGGTGACATCGTCCTTTGGTAATGCTTTAACCTTTTGACTCTTGCTATTCACTATGCCTTGCTTAAATAAAGTCTTGTCACGATACAGGTGTTCTACTTTTGGGTACATCGACTTTGAGGGAACCAGCCAGTCTTCGCGAAGGGGTCAGGGGTGAAGCAAGTACTTTGACCGCGGTGGACACTGCAGAGTTGGATGTCTTGTATCACGATCTGCCCACTTATCGTCCTGAGTCGACTGGCGGAGGAGAGGGGATTGAGAGAACAGTAATCATGGAACCAACCTCACTTCCAACTATATCAGTAAGTTAGATGCCATCGGTTTTGCCAGTGCCTCCTATCTTGCCAAGCGCGGAGCTGAAGGTGATTACCAGTCCTACTTCTCCAACATTGGTGGTTGAGCCAGCTCTCCCGAAAATCATCATTAGCCCTACTTCGGTTGTGGCTAGTGTACTGGTTTCAATGAGGACTCCTCCGAGATCACCGACGACCCCTCATGTTGTTGCAGCCAGTGCTTCTATTATTTCCTCCATAGTTATGCCAGTGAAGGCAGTGAAAGCTCTATCTTCAGGGGCTACTCGTTTGCCGAAAGTAACTGAGGCCGAGAACGAATTCGTGGCTGAGTTAGTCGACAGCTTTTACAAAAGCTTGAAACGATATATTGCTTTGGTCTTGAAGGGCTCGACTACCTCATTCTCTGCTTTAAAGGTGGTCCTCTCCTGAAGCATTGACAGTATCGAGACTTTGGAGGGGTTGACCAGGCCGTCACATTGGAGCTTCTAGTGGACAGACTCGAGATAGATGTAGACGAATGGTGCCGTCTTAGCCATTCAGTTCTGGAGTCTTCAGTTAACGAACAGCTTGCATCATGTTGCTCAGATGCATGAAGCTCATCTCTCCACTCAAGAAGCTGCTAAGGCAATTTCTTCTGATTTGAAATCCTTGGAGACAAGGAAAGTAGAGCTTGGGGATGCCATAGACGCTTCTAGGAGTGCTCTTCTTAACACTGAGGATAAAATTGAAAAGGCCAAGAAAATGATCAGGAAGGCTAATCTCCTTTTGTCCAAGACTGAACCAGTGCGTCTTAAAGAGACTGCCAGGCTTGAGCAGCTTAAGGCCCAGAATGACGAAGTCTTGCGGCAGGAGCTAGCACAGAGGGCAACCTTGGTTGAAATTGAAGCTCGCGTGGCTCAGACAGCGAGCTTTAATGAGGCCGAGTTAAGGTCGCAGGCGCTTATCAAGGCTGCTGAAGAGAGGAAGACTAGGCTGGCCACTTTTGAAGAATAGATCAAGTCCTATAAAGCGCCGTTGTAGCTTGTAATCTATGCGTTCATGTATCCCTCTTTTGGAATCAATAAAAAGTGATTTTATTTTGACTCCCTCGTTGCATTTCCAACTTGTTTTATCTTCTGAATTCTCGCTTTCAAGTTGTATTGCAGCCCTTAAAAGGAAACAGAATAATGATATAACTAATCTAATCAGCGGTGATAAGCTGAGAGAGTTAGTCATACAGTTGAGAAAATAGTCCTTACTAGACTCAAAGATGAGACTTGGCTATCTGCCGGTTCAGAGATCGCAATGACGTAACCGATTAAGATGCCACCAAGCATAAAATTTGTGTCATATGATGACAAAGAAATAGTCCTTGGCGGATTGAACGATGAGACTTGGCTATCTGCTGGTTCAAAGGTCGCAATGACATAACCGATTGAGAAGCCACCAAGCTCAAAATTTGTCATTCAGAGGTGACGAACTAGACATGATGACAAAGAGATAGTCCTTGTCAGACTGAAAGATGAGACTTGGCTATATGCCGGTTCAGAGGTCGCAATGACATAACCGATTGAGAAGCCACCAAGCTCAAAATTTGGATGGGACTTGGAAGAAATTGTCAGAGGTATATTGTTAACGTGACAACTAGAGAAGTCCACTAAAGATTGAGTGGGACTCAGAAACTTGCTGGGGAGCTAGGAAATGAATTCCATAAAAGATCATATGTCAGAGGTGTAATGTTAACGTGACAAAAAGAACTTCATAGGAATTCGGAAAGTAATTTGTCAGAGGTGTAATGTTAACTTGACAAAAAGATATGCATGCCAGAGGTATAGTGTTAAACTTAGCATGGAAAGGTCTCGTTTTCACTGAGAAAATCGAGGAGATCACTGTCATAGGTTTAATGTTAACTTAACAGCGAAATAGATGCCGGAGGTGTGGTGTTAAACATAGCATGGAAAGATCTAGTTTTCACTGAGAAAATCGATGAAATCACTATCATATGTTTAATGTTAACTTAACAGCGAAATGGATGCTAGAGGTGTAGTGTTAAACATAGCATGGAAAGATCTCATTTTTCACTGAGAAAATGAGAAAATCACTGTCATAGGTTTAATATTAACTTAACAGCGAAATGGATGCCAGAGGTGTAGTGCTAAACATAGCATGGAAAGATCTCGTTTTTACTGAGAAAATCGAGGAGATCACTGTCATAGGTTTAATGTTAACTTAACAGCGAAATGGATGCCAATGGTGTAATGTTAAACATAGCGTGGAAAGATCTCGTTTTCACTGAGAAAATCGAGGAGATCACTGTCATAGGTTTAATGTTAACTTAAAGCGAAATGGATTTGCGGTATGAGCGATATTGGTCAAAAGTGTAGTATTAACTTAACCGAGAGATTCATTTACTGTTAGAGGTGTTTGAATATAGCAGTAATTCGAATGGATCTATCGTTCTTTATATGTGGTCTTACCATTCTATGGATGAGAATTAGTAAATGATTTTGGAGAGGGAATCAAATGGGAACAGGTCCCTTAGGATTTTTAGCAAATCTGTCAATGGGTTTGATATGCCTTTACCAACTACCGTTTGAGTCGGGCTAGCCATGCTATTCCCCTCAGCATGATGAGTTGTCGAGGACGTATGTTGGGCTTAAAGGCCAACATTTTCCTCTATCCTTAACCGTTAAAGGTGTTAGATCATTCGGTTGTTGTATTCGTAACCTTGATTCTTCTTTGAGACAACTAGTGTACGGCCAACTCTATACTGATTTACGGTCGTATGATCTCGTTTGGAGAGGGGCGCTCCTTCTACATACCTTGGATTTGAAGGTCTTGATCAGAGGTGTAATGTTAACTTGATCATCAAAAGGATCCTTAATCAAGGATAATACTTCTTTAAGAACTTGTCGTTGATCGGCATCATAAGTAAATACCATCTGAAGTCATAAGGCGATATGCTCCGTTTGAATAGACTGTTTCTATTACAAACGGTCCCTCCCATTTGGGCTGAAATTTGCCTTTGGTTTTGTGCGTCATGATCATTGGTCGTTTGACGGCTAAAACCAAATCTTCTTTCTGGAAGACTCTTTGTTTGACCTTCTTATTGAAGGCTTTTGAGATCCGAGCTTGATAAAACTCAATGTGTTGCTGAGCTTGTAACCGCTTCTCATTTAGGGTTTCGAGCTCTTGAAGACGCAACCGATCATTGTCCTCTAATATGATCTTAGTCACTAAAGCAACTCGTAATGACGGCATCTGGATTTCTAATGGTATGACTGCTTCATACCCGTATACCAGGGAAAAAGGCGTATTGCATGTCGGGGTCCGAACCGTGGTTCGGTAGGCCCAAAGACATTCACTAAGCTTCTCATTCCAATCTCGATTATTCGAGGAGACAAACTTTTTGAGTAACTTAATGATTGTTTTGTTGAATGCTTCCGCCAAACCATTAGCTGCGGGATTATAAGCAGTTGAAGCCACATTCTGAATTCGGTATTTATCACAAAACCGATAGAATACCTGGCTTGCAAATTGGGGACCGTTATCATGGATGATCCGCCTAGGGACAACGAATCGATGGATGACATGGTGTTTGATGAAATTAACCAAGTTAGAAGTTTTGACTTCAACCAGTGGTATGGCTTCTGCCCACTTTGAAAAGTAATCGGTTATCGCCAGGATAAACCGGTGTCCTTTTGTCGAAGAGGGGCTGATTGGCCCTACGACATCAATTCCCCATGCTTCAAATGGCCATGAAGCAACAGTTGGGTGGAGCAACTCCGGAGGCTGGTGTATGAAGTCCGCATGAATTTGGCATGCTTTACAACTTCGTGTATACTAGATGGCGTCGGCTATCATGGTTGGCCAATAATATCCAAGCCTATGCAATCTGTCTTTAAGTTTTGGACCTGGCTGATGAGCTTCGCATATGTCATCGTGTACTTCTTTAAGCACTTCCTGTGCCTCTGAATTAGAAAGGTAACGAAGGAAAATACCGTCGTATGAACGACGATAAAGTGTCTTCAGAGTTGGATCATAGTAAAAATGGAGAGACCTTCATCTGATAGTTGCCACTTCTTTAGGATTGTCTGGCAGCAGACCATGTAGAGCATAGTCGATGAAAGGAAATCGCCAATCTCTCGGCTCAAGATCCGTCGAGATATTATAGACCTCTGGTTCTTAACATATGTTTAGAGTAGACAAGGTGTCGAGTCGCCACTGTAAGGTGATATTCGATGTCGACTGGCAAGGCTAGCGTTGTTGCTAATGCAGCAAGAGCATCTGTCTTAGTATTCTGAGATCGAGATACGTGCCCGATGTACAAGCCATCAAACAGATTAGCCATTTCGATGACTGCGTGATAATAGGGTACCAAATCCTCGTGACGGACCTCATATTCGCCTTTAACCTGATTGATAATCAATTTTGAATGGCCGTAAGCTTCAAGATAGCGTACCCCCATTTCGTGGGCGAGCTGAAGACCAATAAGTAGAGTATTATATTCTGCCACATTGTTGGAGCATGATTCCGTCAGAGAAAACGTTCTAGGAAGGATGTGATTTCGTGGAGAGATAAACACAACCCCATGCCGGCAACGATCCTGTCTTTAGGGCCTATTCGTGATGCTCCATCGAAGAACACCTGCCAAACTTCATCCTCTGAAGTTACATTGGATTCAAAGTCTTCATCTGAAATGTCTTCATGAAGTTTTGAGTTTTTTGGAATCGGATGAGCAGCCAAGAACTCTACGAGTGCCTGACCTTTACCGCCTTTTGAGTGATAAAGAGCATATTGTATTGAGACAAAAGAAGCGCTCACTTAGCTAATCTTGAATTCAATAATCCTGGCTTTGTCATGAGAAGACGCAAAGGATTCACTCTGGAAATGACATGTATAGTTTGGCCGACCAAATAATGTCGTGTCTTCTGAACGGCAAAGACAAGAGCTAAGCACTCCTTCTCAACAGGATTATAGCGAGATTCCGCCCCTATCAGAGTCCTGCTCAGATACTAAATAGCCTGTTCGTGACTGTTTTCGTCTTTTTGAGCAAATAGGGCACCAAGAGAATGGTCCATAGCTTTCATATAAAGCAGGAACGGTTTCCCTGATGTGGGAGCTACTAAGACTGGAGGTTTTAAGAGATATCTCTTGATATTCTCGTAAGCTTCCTGACAAGCTTGATCCCATACAAAGGAAACACCCTTTTTCATGAGTCGTGTGAACGGTTGATAGCGACTTGAGAGATTTGCGATGAATCTTCTAATATAAGCCAGTCTACCTTGCACGCCTCTAAGCTCTTTGAGATTCCTCAGTGGATGAATGCTCTAAATGGCTTTGACTTTATCTGGGTCAAGATAAATTCCTTTTGATGTAACAATAAACCCAAGGAACTTGCCACTCGGAACTCCCAAGAAGGATTTTGTCGGATTCATCTTCAGCTGATGAGCCCGTATTATGTCGAACATTGTTCTCAAGTCACGAAGATGGTCATTCTTATTGCGGCTTTTGACAGCAATGTCGTCGACATAGCATTCTACCGTTTTTCGGAGATGATCGTGAAAAATTGTGTTCATTGCCCGCTGATAGGTTGCTCTGGTGTTCTTTAGTCTGAAGGGCATCACAGTGTAGCAGCATACCCCCAATGGTGTTCAGAACGAAGTATGCTTCTCGTCGTCGGGATACATCTTAATCTGATTGTACCCTGAAAAGCTATCCATGAAAGACATTCTTTTGAATCCACAGGTATTGTCAATCATGACATCGGTGATGGGCAGTGGGAATTCGTCTTTAGGACAAGCTGTATTGAGATCACGGTAGTCGATGCAGATCCGTATCTTTCCATTCTTCTTGAGGACGGGAACGATATTAGCAACCCAATCTGGATGTTGTTCCTCCCGTATGAAGCCACATGTAATGAGCTTATGAACTTCAACTTCATTAGCCTCCATAATGTTTGGACGAAACCGACGTTGTTGCTGCTTAACTGACTTGGCGTCAGGTTTGATATTCAGACGATGCATGGCTACTTGTGGATCAAGTCTGGGCATGTCTTCGTAGTTCCATGCAAAAACATCTATATACTCTTTTACGAGTATTATTAATTCTTCTTTTTCCATAAGTGATAAGCTCTGACTTATAAAGATGGGTTTAGGGTGATCTTGACTACCCAAGTTAACTTGGATTACCTTGTCTTCAATAGGTGGTTCACGCTGTTCGAATCGCTTTTCCCATTAGAGACCTAATTGCTGAGCCCATGGTTCCTCATCAGTAGTTTTTGCTGGCTCTAATTTACTGCTTGAAGTCATATTAACGGTGAGATTCTTGAACATCATTCCCACACTGACATCTGAGTCCCACTCGGAGGAAGAGGCAGAATGTGATGGGATCGGTTTGTCGTCCTTAGATTGAACCGTCGCTGGTGGTGTGGGTGTAACGTATCCCAACCCCCTGCGTGTGTTATCATAGTAATTTACAGGTTTCCCTCTCGGCACAAAGTTGCGCAGCAAACTACGTCTTCCTTTTCCGAAATTCAAGCCCTTCCCATGCTTCTGGTTGTACCCCATTTTCTTCATCATATGGTGCGCTGGTCGCGCATAATGGAAAAATTATGGGGTGTCTGAGTCTGAACTTGAATCTGTGACAGTAGACCCTCGTGGTTAGGCTTTACCGAATATTATTGGCAACTGACCTTCTTTGGATGGAGGGATCACCAAAATGGCCCTTTCTATATGTTCCATGGCTGTACCGGATGCACTTGGTTTATGTAAAGGCATGTGTAGAGAGCTATCTGTAATGGATTCAAACAATCCAATACTCATAGGATAATCAAAGGAAATATTATCATTAATTACCCATTCGCCCTCATCTTCAGAAGGAGTGTTATATTGGGGATTATTAAGACATGCTATAATCGGTTCACCAATCAAAATAGCTGGCATGTCTGCTTCAGACTCTAAATCCGCCTCATTGCCACTATCATCATCGTCAGGCAATGATTCTTTTGATGTTTTACCGGTCTCTTGATACAGGAGAGCGTCAATAAAGTAATTTTTCACCCCTTTGAATGGTTGCTTCTCAGCGAAGATAATTTGTACTATTGCATCATCTTCAACATATTTGAAGCACTGGTGCAGAGTGGAGGGAATGATCCAGTTGGCGTGGATCCATGGTCATCCTAGTAACAAGTTGTATGACGTGTAGGCATCAATGACATAGCACGTCACTTCTGACTTCAGGGTCCCAATCTGGCAACGGAGTCGAATTTTTCTAAGTGGATGACTACTTCCGGCATTACAACCGTATATTGTTGTAGTAGTTGCAGACAACCTATATAGTGGTATACCGAGGAAGTAGAGGAGCCTTTTGGGGATGATGCTGAGTGCAGACCCCGGATCAACCTGTACCCTTTCAATACATGTCGAACCGATGTATCCGGTGTAGTACAAAGGTCGATCGTGCTTGTTATCCTTGAGAAGCATATCTTCCGCTGTGAAGGTAATAGCAGGTACCTTTGATTGTACATGATGGCATTCACGGCAAGAAGACTGAGTGTCATCTTTAGGGATTTCTGGCATATACGTCAGGAATGATTCTGAATTAGCCAGTGCATCTATGAGTGCTTCTCTTGTCTCTTTTGAGAGACGAAGGAGCTCGTGTATGGTAATATGAGCAAGCATATTAGCCAGCTTGGCCAATATATCAAAACGAAAGGGCATGTCAAGCCCTAGGCCTGAAGACTTCTTCAGGACATGGTCGAACTGGACTTCCTTTGGCTTCTCCTTTCCCTTGGTTGGAACCGAAGCGGGTGCTGGTATTTATACTGATGTCGTCTGCTGTTGTGTCTCGTCAGTAGCTTTCTCGTACGATTTTAAGTATGATTTTTCGGATCAAGTACCTGTTGGCTGAGGTACATCAGCTCGCGTTGTGCAAGCGTGCTTTTCTCCTTCAGAATCGTTGAGAGAAGCTGCTGTGAGGTTGTCGTCATCCGGCAGGATGGAGACGACATTGCAAGATTTGCCCTTTGACTTGGACTTCTTTGAATTCCGTTGTTCGTCTTGGACAAGGTCTGGGTGTATCCACATGATTTCCCCTGTCTCCAGTGTCAAGGGAACAAGCCCCTTATTCTCTTGAGTTTTAGCTGCAGGATACTTGTCTTCCAG
The DNA here is from genome assembly GCA_038442645.1 of Agave tequilana. Classification (NCBI taxonomy): domain Eukaryota; kingdom Viridiplantae; phylum Streptophyta; class Magnoliopsida; order Asparagales; family Asparagaceae; genus Agave; species Agave tequilana. The sequence goes on from JAVJIF010006348.1 coordinate 108,307, forward strand.
TCATGGTGCAGGAATCGAAAAGGTCCCATCAGGAACTGTGACCTTTGAGGTTTTGCCGAACTCGAGGGTCACCATGTTTGCAGTAACTTTCTTTGCTCTGACTTCAGTGTCAGGACTCCGGCGTCGACTAAAGCTTGAATCTATCCTTGAGGACAAAGCACTTATCGGTAGGATGATGAATCATTCTATGAAAGAGACAATATTTAGCGTGTGTCCTATTTCATTAGGACGCCGAGTATCCGGCAGCTTCAATTTATTCCCTTTATGGAGTAAATGAAATATTGTGACCACCTGATCGTCTTTGAAGGAGTACTGCTTGGGAGGAAACTTGGACTCCTGACTATTGAAGCCGTTCTTCTTGGCCTTCAACTGAACATCCCCTAATAATTTGACGGACATAGTTTCTTTCCCTTTGGCTTGAGAAGACTGTGCCATGTCGCCACGCCCTTTATTATTCATACCCCATTTGCCTTTAGGGGTGGATGGTTCAAACTTTTTAGCCGACTTTTCGGCTATCTTAGCTTGTTTGACCAGTTGTTTCCAGGTATAGGCTTTGACAGCTCCCATGCGAATTTCTACTTGGTCTAAGAAGTTGTGCCTGCCCGTCTGTAAGAGCATAGGTAATGGCATCCCTGCTGGGCACATCAAAGACAAGTTTCTAAACCGCTCAATGTAGTCACGGACAGATTCGCCCTTCTTCTATATGGTAGAGAGGAGTTTGTTCATGGTTAACTCCGTATCATCCTCATAGAAACGAGAAAGAAATAGGATTTCCAGGTCGATCCAGGAATTGACAGAGTCTAGAGGGAGACTTTGGAACCAGTCAAATGTTACCCCCTTTAAGGTGCCAATGAATAGTCTGGCCATGATAGCATCATTGTCTATAACATTACTGGTCTGAGACCGGAAATAGTAGATGTGCTGGTTTGGCGAGCTCTTACCATCGTACGTATGTAACGTTGGTGGTTTGAACTTTCATAGGTATGGTACTGAATCCCATTCCAGCGGGTAAGGACAGACTGCCCCTACTTTTTTTAACTCATCCCTCTGAGCTAGGGATGCGATTTGAGCTTTGATGCCTTTAAGAACTTCAGCGTTTAAAGAAAAACCCTCCTTTGACTTCTCCGTCCTTGGCTGTTCATTACTAAGATGTTCTTCCTCATCATGGTTACTCCCGGTATCATTGTTATTCCGGTTATTGAGGAGTTGAGCTAGCATCTGTTGAATGTTGTCCAAAGCTTCTTGCTGGGTCTTGGAAGTTTGCTCCTGAGCTACCAACCGTCGACGAAGGTCATCATTACCGTTATCAGTCATATTCACTGATACTCTATCCGTCCGTACTGAGCTGACTGTTGCCAAAGAGGCATACCCACTATCTTCGTCCTCTTCATCAGACCATTGAACTAATCCTTTCATTAGTTCTGGTGAGGTTACTGCAGTTGAGGAAGATGGTTGTTCATAACTGTAGAGTATTGTAACCTTAGATCTGGTGTTCTGGAAGACACCTTCTTTATGTACCAAGACTTCGCCAAGGCCTGGGCTATAATCCGGATCTGGAAAACTATAGGGAGGGTCGTGCGACGCTCGTCTGCCCCTACGCAGCTCTTGTCCCCTTCCAATCATGTTAACGGATGTAGAGGGCAGATCTTGCGATACGCCCCTTTTGCGATGTTTCACCGGAGCTTACACCAACAGTCAATCAAAAACTAATCGTCGGCCTGGAAGAGTAGCGGGGATTGGTCCTAGCCGGCAATAGACTGAGTGGACTATCACCAACTAACATCCCGCTTGTTAACAACAAGAGGGAGGAGTTTGGAAAGATTTTGACTTCCATTTGCTTGTCAAGAATTCCCGTAAGTCAGACCTAGTTGGGCCTAAACAATCTAGCGCAGTTGCTTTGTTGGATTGTGCATAGAATGACATCCTGTTCTTTTCATCACCGTAGAGGTAATTAGCACTAAATTGTGCTTTAGCCCTAACTTCACGGCTAAGAACCTTAGGAATGTCCTTGGGTGCTGAAGCTGTATAAGCATCGCTATCAACACTTAGGACGATCCCTTAGCTCCGCTGCGAAGGGCGAGCTTAGTGCTTAATGAATTGGGGAGCGAAGCATACTGTGGTGCTTTATCCGCTATGTTGCTGCGAAGGTGATTAGCCCTAGATAGTGCCTTGGCTCTAAATTTGCGGCTAAAAGCTTTAGAAATGCCCTTGGGCGCTGAAGCTGCATAAGCACCGCTATCAGCACTTAGAGGCAATCCTTTAGCTTCGCTGCGAAGAGCGAGCTTAGTACTTGAAGAATCGGGGAACGAAACGCACTGTGGTGCTTTGGTTCCAGCTTCGCGGCTGCGAACTCCATGCATACCCTGAGGTACTGTGCTTGTCACACCATCGGTAGCTTCGCTCATAAGAACGAGGCTGGCGCGAGGAGTTACTGCTCCTGAATTAGGCAAAGGCATCATCGCTGTTGTAACTTCGCGGCTAATAGTATCATCAAAGTAGGCAGGTATCTTGCCTTTTTCTTTACGAGAGGGACGAACTTGTGGCGTAGCTACATCTGAGCTTCATACAGAGCCTTCTGCTTTGGCCTCCACATCTGCTTTGAAAGAGGAGACTTAGGTTCGCAGGGAACCTGACTAGCCACACGCGAGGCTGGGAGGTGTTGGAAGGATTCTGCTTCCAGTTTCTGTTCCGAAACCTTGGCCATCGAGACCTTTCTGTGCTTTCGTGCACGAAGCATTGAACCACTTCCAGAGAGGAGTTCTTCAAATTTTCCTTGGTCGAAATGAACAACTTGATTTTCGAAGGTAACAGGCTCAAGATTTTGACCCTTGCATTACGGGCCTGCTTCCTTGTTGCACCAGAGAACCGTGGTAGGCTCGCAAAGAGCCTCATCTGTCTCCACAGAGACTTGCTTCAAAGATTTAGCCAGAGGGGCTCTGGCCACACAGGCTTTCTTGAATTTAGAGGTAGACCCGAAGATATGTTGGTCGCATTGCGACACTTGATTCTCAACAGTAGAGAATTTGATCCCCAGCGGAGTCGCCATCTTGTTTTCCATTGATTTTGCAAAGGGGAAAACTTAAAAAAAGGGGTTGAGGAGCTAAATTACAAGTATTCTAAAATATTACAAGTAGATCTCCTCTGATAATTTGGAGAAGTGTGCCGATAGGAGTCTGGTCAGCGCGTGACCACTTTGTCCCTTTGATGATGCGATCGATGGGATTCCCTTCTCGCCTGGTTCGGGGAATTGGTGGGGAGATTCTGTCTCCTCGTTTTAAAATACCGCAAGTGCACAGTCGTTCGATGTAGCACTTGAGGGTCGGTCCACAGGGACAGGTGTTTCCTTATCCTGACACGAACTACGCGAATTGGTTGCAAGAAATGATAAGTTGGTGTGAACTCAGTTAAAGAGAAGGGTAATGCACCTAGGGTTGAATCCCCTAAACTAGCCTCAAGCGGTCAAGCTCGGTCTATCTACTAGATTGTAACAAATCACCAAATTCCTACTTCTAACAGGCACATTAATTCTAAATACTAGATCTAAGCACAGGGTATTGTCCAATTACATGATCCACCAAAGATAGATAAATTGACAACTTAAATTAAATATAAAAAAAGAACATTACAACTCTAAGTATGGATCATTAACTCTAACACATACCCTGTCAAATATCTAGTGACTTTAGAAATTAAAATCCTAAAAGTCGTAGGTCAATAGATGAATGTACATCCCTAGGTAGGAGAACTAACTTGGTTCACAAGAATTTAGCCTAGGTTCATCTCCCTAGGTACATGATGATAATTTAGTTACACATGATAAAATTAATAATAAAGTAAACTAATTGAATCAGTTTAAAGTTATCTACTTTAATTAAACACTTAACTGAAAATTCTAGTTAATTAAATTAATGCAACTAATTAAGAGAAAAAAATTAAAATAAAATAAATAAATAAATCCTTACCTGATAGCCGGCCACCTGCACTGGCAGGTGGATGGGGGGCGTCTGCGGGCGCCTCCTTGCTTTCCTTTGCTCCAATCAAGAGGCGCCAATGGGTCGCTGGTCCAATCACAGGGGCCTGCGGTCCTTGCCCCAATCCAAAAGAAGGTGCTGCTCCTTTCACCACTTGTCTGTGCTCCACGTGAAGGAGGGTTCTCCTAGTTTTGACTAAAAAACAGGGCCTAGTTGCTGGCCCCTAAAGGAAAGAACAAAGAAAAAGTTGCATTTAATGAAAGGGGAATGATGCTTCTCTTCTTTGCGCGAGATTCAAGAAAAAGAACTATCCATTCACATTAAAATTGAAGACATGAACTACAAGTGTAGGGAGTAATGACGGTGAAAAAAATCGGCAAAGAAAAGAAAAAAAATATTCCTCTCTCAAAACCCTAGCTGCCGGCCCCCAAACCGCACCCTCTTATTCCTTATATAATAAGGAATTTTTTACAAAAAGGTCCTTTGAAATACATCTATTACATAATACTTCATTTCCAATTCAGGCAGATTTTTTAAATGATGAATACAGGCCATCAAATGGAGGAATCAGCGAAAGTTATCAACACAAAAGTTGAAGATCTTCGAATTATCTTTCCGTAGCATCTTGAATGATTTCGTTCGGAGTCCTGTAGCTAAAGTTATGGCCGAAATACCGCAACATATTTGGAAAGCAACCCTCAATCTTTGACAAATTGCGTGAGTTTATTGCTGAATGTAACCAGATTCCTCTTTCTCTTTCTTTACCTGTTTCCTGCAAAAATTCAATCAACTATACCCGAGTAGAATTATTTATATACATATAATAGATAATTAGGAGCATAAAAATGATATAAAATCGTGCTGATCAAATACCCCCACACCTATCTTTTGCTAGTCCTCGAGCAAAACTAATAAAAAGAAAAAGAAAAACTAAACGACTCTAACTCACTTTCGTAGGAATCACGGTTGCACTTAGCATGTGCAACAAGCCGTTAAACCCCTAGGTTACCCTAGAGGACGAGTTTTGTCTCGTGAGGGTTTTCAGTGGATTACACCCACAAAATCCAAGAAAGTTAGAGATTAAGAAATAAATAAAAGTAAAATAAGGATAACCGAAAATCAAGAAAAGGAAAACAATTCAATTTTTCATTTTTTTTTTGGTAACTAGTTAGTAAGATCATCAATTTTCAAGAGTTTCATTTTCAAGTAAAACCTCAATTCAAGAAATTATATTGGCTATAAAATAAAGTCTCAAATCCAAAACTTTACACCACCTGTCCTAAGTTTCAGATCCTATGTACCCCGTGATCGTGATGTAGTTCTTAAGCTTGTGAATATTTAATTACAACTTTCATATTTTTTTCTTTTTTTTTCTTTTTTTTCTATCTTTCGCGTATATATCAAGGCTTCCTGAGGCCAAGGTACCTAGCTAATTGATAATCAAAATTATTATCTTTTTTTTTCTGTTTAACTATCTTTCGCGTAGATACCGAGGCTTCCTGAGGCCAAGGTACCTAGCTAATTGATAATCAAAATTATTATATTTTTATAGTGTCTTGTCCTCTTAGGCTTTCTCAGCTACCCATATAGCGAGCTTTAGGTCAATGCTCCCAAACCAGATGGTCTTAGGGCAATAAGTGTAAAGGCACTCCTACGGACTTAATTACTCAAGCAACTGAGGCCACAAGACAAGACTTATTACTATTTATTTTATTATATAATATATATATTTTTTTTGTTTTTAGTTGCAATCAATATCCCAAGCCTATGAACTAATAGTGTAAGTGCTGTTGGGTACATAATCACTTAGACTAAGTTTAGATGGTATGTCCGTTTTAGATTCTAATCTTTATTTTAAGATTTTATAATTCTTTCATCTTGATCTTACCCTTAAAATCTACTCATAGATACTAAATCACTCACATACTAGCTACTCACTTGCAGAAAATTTTCAAACTTTTCACAATTTTTTTTTTTTTAAGACTCTAAAGTGAAAAGAGAAATAAAGTGAAAACCCTAAAACTAAAACAAAACCAAAAAGACTCCTTGAACAAAAGAAATATGAATCCCCCCCCCCCACCGAAACTGTGCCATGTCCTCATGCATATACTTGAACAGAGATAAACTGAATATGGCATGTAATTTACACATCCAAAACGTGCACACAATCATGATGACCATACACTCCAAGCATACAAAAGATATAAAATATAAACAGTATGCTTGAATTAGAAATACTCACAGTGCACTAGGAAATCAAGTTGTCGAATCAACGAAAATTCTCCATGTGTGTGGTGCATGCCTCCTTGCTCATCCTGTATCACTTGTAATAAACTCGGCACAAAGGTTAGAGAGAAAAAAATAAAATAAAATAAAATAAAATAAAATAAAAGACTCTAAACACTATACTGACTCCTTATGGTTATTCGAAATCCTAAAACAAGTGGATAAGGATGAAGCAGATTATAGTGAAAATGTACAAACCTTCACCTGAGCTACCTTGATTGGCAATTGGAGGTTCCTGGTAAGGTTCATCATTCGGGGTTGGTAGCAGGAATCTCAAGGCTCGTTCTAACTCATCTCTGCTTCCTGTGTGTGATGGCAGTGCAAGGTTGCGCAACCCCACAAAATTCTCATGCATTGGCACATGTGGATAGAGCCTGTGTTGCCAATTATGAATACCCAGACGAAATTCGGTGTCGGTAGCAATTGGTTGCATGATTCGGTTAACATATTCATTCACCGACTCTCCTTCGTCAAAACCAAATTCCAAAAACGGCAAGTTGTAGTCCAGAAAACCATTCTCGTCGTCCCACAGGCCGTGGTCTATATCTGGGTCTGCCATGTTCTCAATTTTCCCACTTGCTTTGTTAGCGTCTAAAACATAGAATCAGTAAGTTAGTTTTTTTTATATTTATTATTTATTTTTTTATAAATTTTTTATTTTTTATTATTTTTATTTTATTTTATTTTTTTTATAATACATACAATTACATATTCAATGTGTGAATAGCTCATCCAGCATATTGGGGGTCATGAAGATTCATAACCTCTTCATTATCGCTCACAGGAATTTCGAAGAACGGCTTTAAACGTTGCCCATTAACCTTGAACATTGCACCGTCTTTCGGATCTTCTATCTCCACTGCCCCATGCAGAAATACCACACGCACCATGAATGGTCCCGTCCATCTGGATCTCAACTTACCAGGAAATAAATACAACTTAGAATCATATAATAGGACTTTCTGACCAGGTGTAAATGACTTTCGCAAAATTGCTCTGTCATGGAACACCTTTGTCTTTTCCTTATAGATTCTGGCGTTCTCGTACGCTTCATTCCTGATTTCTTCCAACTCGTTGAGTTGAAGCTTTCTATGTGCGCCTGCCATGTCAAGATCAAAATTGAGCTGCTTTATGGCCCACATGGCTCTATGCTCCAATTCTACTGGTAGATGGCATGCTTTCCCAAAAATAAGCTGATATGGAGACATTCCAAGATTGGTTTTAAAAGCAGTTCGATACGCCCACAGAGCATCTGCTAATTTTAACGACCAATCTTTGCGATTCAAATTTACTGTTTTCTCCAGAATCTGCTTGATTTGCCTGTTGCTTACTTCCACTTGACCGCTCGTTTGTGGATGGTAAGGAGTTGACAGTTTATGGGTAATTGAGTACTTTCTCATCAGAGCCTCAAAAGAACGGTTACAGAAGTGGGTACCATTGTCGCTAATAATTGCACGCGGCGCACCAAATCGAGAAAAAATATTCTCTTTTAAAAATTTGACAACAACCTTGTTGTCATTGGTCCTGCTTGCCACAGCTTCTACCCATTTGGACATATAATCAACAGCAAGTAGAATGTAAAGATTTCCAAATGAGTTTGGGAATGGTCCCATGAAGTCAATTCCCCACACATCAAATATTTCGACCGTTAATATTGGGAGTAACGGCATCATGTTCCTTCTTGTGATCCTGCCCACATGTTGACAACGAGTGCAACATTTGCAGAACTCGTGAGCGTCTTTAAAAAGGGTGGGCCAATAAAAACCGCACTGCAGGACCTTTTCTGCAGTCTTCTTTGCACCGAAGTGCCCCCACAAGCTTGGTCATGACAGAATGACAAGATACTTTTGTGTTCTTCTTCGGGGACACACCTCCTAAAGATCTGATCAGGACAGTACTTCCACAGATATGGATCATCCCAATAGAAGTATTTCAATTGAGAGTGAAATTTATATTTGTATTGTCTTGACCATTCTTCAGGTGTTTTCCTGGTCATAAGGAAGTTGACAATATCAGCGAACCATGGCTCTCTTATCATGGCAAACAGTTGCTCATCAGGAAAGTGTTCGTTTATGGGTACATTGGAGGATGGAGCATTTGGTAGACGAGACATGTGATCAGCCACCAGATTATCGGTCCCCTTTTGTCTTTAATTTGCAGATCAAATTCCTGAAGTAGCAATACCCATCTTATCAGTCGTGCCTTCGCGTCTTTCTTTTTCAGCAAGTATTTTAGAGCAGCGTGGTCAGTGTAAACAGTGATTTCTGAGCCAATCAAGTAAGACCTAAACTTTTCAAGCGCAAAAACCACGGCTAAGAATTCTTTCTCAGTTGTGGAGTAGTTGAGTTGCGCATCATTCAGTGTCCTACTGGCATAATAGATCACATGAGGCTGCTTGTTAATCCGCTGCCCGAGGACTGCACCAATCGCGTAATCAGACGCGTCACACATTAGCTCAAAGGGTTGGCTCCAATCTGGTGCATGAATTATAGGGGCTGAAATTAGCTCCTTCTTCAAGATCTCAAATGCCTCAAGGCATTTTGGGGGAAAAACAAATGGGACGTCCTTGGCGAGTAGGCTGGTTAATGGGCGAGCAATCTTGCTGAAGTTTTGTATGAATCGTCGATAAAAACCAGCATGTCCCAGGAATGATCTGATATCCTTAACTGATTTAGGAGGTGGGAGATGAGCTATCAAATCCACTTTCGCTTTGTCCACCTCTATCCCTTTCTTTGAGATTACATGACCCAGAACAATGCCTTGTTGGACCATAAAGTGACACTTCTCCCAATTCAGTGTCAGATTCTTTTCTCTGCATCGAGTAAGAACTAGGTTAAGATGGTGAAGGCATTCCGAGAAGGAATCTCCAAAGATCGAAAAATCATCCATAAATACCTCGAGAAATCTTTCCACCATGTCGGAAAAGATGCTGAGCATACATCGTTGGAATGTTGCAGGTGCATTGCATAACCCAAAGGGCATGCGTCGTATGCAAATGTTCCAAACGGATATGTGAATGTAGTCTTCTCCTGATCCTCAGGAGCTATTGGGATCTGATTATAACCAGAATACCCATCGAGAAAGCAATAATATTCATGTCCGGCTAGACGTTCCAACATCTGGTCAATGAACGGCAAAGGAAAATGATCCTTTCTTGTCTCTGCATTGAGCTTTCTGTAATCAATACACACTCGCCATCCTGTCTGAATTCGAGTAGGTATAAGCTTATCATCATCATTCTTGACCACAGTGATTCCCGACTTCTTCGGCACCACTTGCACAGGACTCACCCACGAGCTGTCAGAGATTGGGTAAATGATTCCATTATCGAGGCATTTCAAAATATCTTTTCTTACTGCCTCCTTCATTACAGGATTCATTCTGCGTTGGGGGTCTCTTCTTGGTTTGGCATCTTCAATTAGGTGGATCCGATGCTGAGCAATGGTTGGACTGGTCCCTTTGATATCAGCCATTGTCCACCCTATAACTTCCTTGTTCTCCTTCAATACAGACAAGAGTGATTCCTCCTGGTTCTTACTCAGATTGGAAGCTATTACGACCGGAAGCTTTTCGTCCTCACCTAAATAAGCTTATTTTAATGTGTCAGGTAAAGGTTTTAGCTCTAATTTAGGTGGCTCCTCCACAGATGGTCGGAGTGGTGCTCGAATTCCCTCATCGAGTGATTCATAAAGAGGCTCCCAGTGTGTTGTACACACTTGATCAGCTCGTACGAATGCTTCATCAAAGTCTTGTTCCATTTCGTCCGGCTCTGACTCTTGGTCAAGGTGCTCGATGTCTGATCCTTCATCTTCAAAATGTTCGCTTGATATCCCTTGGATCATGTTGACATCAAAAGGTTGGTCAGAGGGATCGCATGGTTGCTTTCCAAGATTAAAAATATTGAGATCGACAGTCATGTTCCCAAAGGTGAGTTTCATTAACCCACTATGACAATTTATCAAAGCATTTGATGTTGCCAAGAAAGGTCGGCCAAGAATCACTGGAATTTGTCCTCTCGGGTTTTCCACCGGTGCAGTTTCAAGGACAACAAAATCGACTGGGAATATGAATTCTCCAACCTTGATCAACACATCTTCTACCTCACCCTTTGGGATTTTTACTGATCTATCAGCCAGTTGCAAGGTAATCCTTGTAGGTTTTAACTCACCCATTCCTAACTGCTTGTAAACTGAGTATGGAAGCAAGTTGACACTTGCCCCCAAATCTAGTAAGGCCTTGTCAATCACTGTAGTCCCAATAGTGCAGGCTAGGGTCGGACATCCAGGGTCCTTTTATTTCACTGGCATTGTGCTCTTTATGAACTCGCTAATATTTGCAGCAAGGAAGACCTTCTTAGGAGTTTGATGAGCTCGTTTCTTTGTGCACAGCTCCTTCAAGAACTTTGCATAAGATGGAACCTGTTTGATAGCTTCAAGGAGAGGAATATTCACTTTGACTTGCTTGAAAATTTCTAAGATCTTCTCCATCTGTATTGTGTTCTTCTTAGATCGGAGCCTATTCGGAAAGGGAGCCGGTGGATCATATGTAGGCTCAATAACTTCCTTAGTTTCCTTTTCACTTGCTTTGCTAGAGCTTGAGGGTGATGGATCTGCCACCGGGTCAGTTGATTTTGTATGATCGTAGACTTCCACCTGATTGTCCACCTCTTTCCCAGACCGTAATATGTGGATCGCATTCAGTTGAGCTGAATTTGAAGTGTTATTGTTAGCTCTGGTATCCCTGGGGTTGATCTCAGGTTGACTGGGGAAAGTCCCTCTTTCTCTTTCACTCATTTGAGAAGACATCTTACTCATTTGCAACGTGAGTTGTTGTATGGCTTGTTGATTAGACTGCAACATCTGTTGATTGGACTGCAACATCTGATTCGTCGATTACATAAATGAGTTGAAGTTCTTCTCCATGGTGTTCAACTTCTGATCACTCCCAAATCCTGGTGCGGCATTGATGGATTTGCATATGTTGGAGTGGATTGTGGTGCCACAAAGGCCGGTTGTTGTTGATATTGAAATGTGTTTGGCCTCGTGGACTGTGAACCACTTGGTTGGGAGGTACTTGTTGCCCCTCCTTGATATCCTCCTCCTTGATATCCTCCTCCTTGATTCCATGAAAAGTTAGGTTGATTCTTCCACCCTGGATTGTATGTTGTGCAAATGGATCATTCCTTTGTCGCTGATAAGTGGCGTTTAACTATTGTCCCTGACTATTCATTAGTGGGTTTGGAAGGAATGGGCAATCTTCCATGACATGAGTTGGAGATTGACAGTTAAAGCAACTTGGTACAGAGGTCTGATTCACTTGATCGAACTGCTGAGGAGGAGTCCCCTTGCTTTCCAACACTTCAATCCTTCTCATCAGTGCGGCCATCTTTGCTTCAGCTGCAATGGAGTTTTCGATCGAATGTATGCCACTCCTCGATGTGGTGGTTGAATTTGTAGTTGGTGGCTTCTCATTAAACCCTTCCCACTGCATGTTTTCTCTGCCATCTCTTCGAGGAATATCCATGCATCATCATTTGTCATCCTCATGAAGTCACCGTGGCTCATGGATTCAAGAAGAGTTTTCGAGTTGTAATCAACACCCTCGTAAATAATTTGACAGAGACGCCACTTTTCTATGGCATGATGGGGACATTGAGCTAGAAGGTCCTTAAACCTTTCTAAATATCTCCAAAATGGTTCTTTGTCCCGTTGTCTGAATTGATTGATCTTAGATCGAATCCTTGCAGTCTTGTGCATTGGGAAAAATTTTTTTAGAAAGACTGCAACAAACTCTGCCCATGTAGTAATTGAGTTTGTTGTGAGGCTGTACAGCCACATCTTTGCATTGTCCCTGAGTGAGAAAGGGATGAACCTTAGTTTGACTCCGTCTTCACTCAGCTGCCTAATTCTCATCATTGCACACACCTCCTCAAATTCATTGATGAACATATATGCATCTTCAGATTCCAGTCCAGAGAATTTGGGGAGCATAGTAATGTATTGTGGCTTCAACTCGTAATTGTTCTCAGTGGCTTCTGGCAATTTGATGCATGACGGGTGTGATGATCGAGGAGGGTAACATCGGTCCATGAGGACCATTGGTGGAACAGGGTCAGTCATCTTGATCTCGTTCGTATCTATGCTGACAAGACGTCCTTTTGAGTCGCGTTCCCAAGCTGACATGTATCAGCGTAGGAATTGAGTTGAAATATGTGATGCTTGGGTAGCACTAAAAGAAAAAATTTTTATTTATTTTTTTAATTAATTTTTTTTAATTCTTTTCGGTAGACGTGCTAAGACTAAAGAGGACACCGGTCCCCGGCAACGGCGCCAAAAACTTGGTGGGGAGATTCTGTCTCCTCGTTTTAAAATACCGCAAGTGCACAGTCGTTCGATGTAGCACTTGAGGGTCGGTCCACAGAGACAGGTGTTTCCTTATCCTGACACGAACTACGCGAATTGGTTGCAAGAAATGATAAGTTGGTGTGAACTCAGTTAAAGAGAAGGGTCATGCACCTAGGGTTGAATCCCCTAAACTAGCCTCAAGCGGTCAAGCTCGGTCTATCTACTAGATTGTTACAAATCACCAAATTCCTACTTCTAACAGGCACATTAATTCTAAATACTAGATCTAAGCACAGGGTATTGTCCAATTACATGATCCATCAAAGATAGATAAATTGACAACTTAAATTAAATATAAAAAAAGAACATTACAACTCTAAGTATGGATTATTAACTCTAACACATACCCTGTCAAATATCTAGTGATTTTAGAAATTAAAATCCTAAAAGTCGTAGGTCAATAGATGAATGTACATCCCTAGGTAGGAGAACTAACTTGGTTCACAAGAATTTAGCCTAGGTTCATCTCCCTAGGTACATGATGATAATTTAGTTACACATGATAAAATTAATAATAAAGTAAACTAATTGAATCAGTTTATAGTTATCTACTTTAATTAAACACTTAACTGAAAATTCTAGTTAATTAAATTAATGCAACTAATTAAGAGAAAAAAAATTAAAATAAAATAAATAAATAAATCCTTACCTGATAGCCGGTCACCTGCACTGGCAGGTGGATGGGGGGCGTCTGCGGGCGCCTCCATGCTTTCCTTTGCTCCAAGCAAGAGGCGCCAATGGGTTGCTGGTCCAATCACAAGGGCCTGCGGTCCTTGCCCCAATCCAAAAGAAGGTGCTGCTCCTTTCACCACTTGTTTGTGCTCCACGTGAAGGAGGGTTCTCCTAGTTTTGACTAAAAAACAGGGCCTAGGTTGCTGGCCCCTAAAGGAAAGAACAAAGAAAAAGTTGCATTTAATGAAAGGGGAATGATGCTTCTCTTCTTTGCGCGAGATTCAAGAAAAAGAACTATCCATTCACATTAAAATTGAAGACATGAACTACAAGTGTAGGGAGTAATGACGGTGAAAAAAAATCGGCAAAGAAAAGAAAAAAAATATTCCTCTCTCAAAACCCTAGTTGCTGGCCCCCAAACCGCACCCTCTTATTCCTTATATAATAAGGAATTTTTTACAAAAAGGTCCTTTGAAATACATCTATTACATAATACTTCATTTCCAATTCAGGCAGATTTTTTAAATGATGAATACAGGCCATCAAATGGAGGAATCAGCGAAAGTTATCAACACAAAAGTTGAAGATCTTCGAATTATCTTTCCGTAGCATCTTGAATGATTTCGTTCGGAGTCCTGTAGCTAAAGTTATGGCCGAAATACCGCAACATATTTGGAAAGCAACCCTCAATCTTTGACAAATTGCGTGAGTTTATTGCTGAATGTAACCAGATTCCTCTTTCTCTTTCTTTTACCTGTTTCCTGCAAAAATTCAATCAACTATACCCGAGTAGCATTATTTATATACATATAATAGATAATTAGGAGCATAAAAATGATATAAAATCGTGCTGATCAGGAATCGGCGAACAGAAGGTTGGTAGAACCCTTTTGTTACTTCTCAAACTGCCTCCACTTGGAAATTTCTTCTCACCTAGTTCTGGAGATTCCTTGAGAGGGAGTAAGATCTTAGGGTATTAGCACCCGATTAGAGAAGTAGTTCTCTGAATTCTTGGAAGCAAGAGAATGGGTCTCTGTTTAGCCATCTCTCTCTATTTTTTAGCCTCTGCGCGTGTCTCTTCATATGCCTCTGGTGGGCTATTTATAGGGAGAGCAGGGGTATAATTGTCCCTTGAAAATCTGAAAACAGATTGAGTCAATATGTTTAAATCTAGAAAGTAGCCTTGCTGTGAGGCTAGAATCAGCTTCTGTGAGACTAAGAATAGCAGGTAGCGTCGATCTCCTGATTTGTTTTGATTTTTTCTAAATATTTGAAGGATCTCCCCTGATCTTCTTACTTGTTTTAGGAGAGTCAAGAGATTATGGTAAACAATGGCCAAATTTGATCTCAGATTTGATCTCGATTAGATTTGATCTTGAATAGATTTGATCTCTTCTAGAAATTTAATTGGTCAACGGTGACCATAAAAGACCCGTAGCGGAGCTGCCGCGTCGAGCTCGCAGCGGAGCGGGAAGGAGCATCTGGCAAAGTCAGAAGAAAGCTCTTTAGCAGAGCTGGATAAACATCTGTGGCAAAGCTACCGACCATCCTTCTGCGCGGTTGCGTGTGGCTTCGAACGAAGCTAACTCTCCGCGGAGTTAACTGAGCACTTCAGGCGAAGCTGTAAGTTAGCTTCCTGATAGAGCTTTGAACAGCTTCAAGGCGAAGTTGGACAAACTTAGCCTCTCAGGTGAGGCTATCCCCTCGGGCTCATGTGATGCTAAGTGTTAAGCTAACCTAACATTTTAGACCTGCTTAGGTCTTTTCAAAGACAATCTGGGCTCATTGTCTGCTTCACTGGATCAGTAGAGTCCAAGTCGCTGATTTGTCCCTCGAAGATGGGTAAAAACTGGTCGTCAGCTTCTCTACCACTTGTCTTTTGTAAATGTCAACAAGTTAGACATTGTTCAGGCCAGTCAGGAATCTTGTCTTTTTTAGAGTGTCAACATGATTATGTTTATTATTTTCAATTGGTTCTTTCAATTGACTGTGTTTATTGGTATCAAAATTTTTGTTTATGTTTAGGCTTCACCCCTTTGTCGATCAGTGACAAAAAAGGGGAGAAAAATTCAGGTTTATATATGCATGTTCTATTATGTGTCATGCATATATTTTGTTTTATTGATATCTTGAGCTTCATTGTATATCTTTCTATGTTTATTGGATATGCATAGGTTAAGAGGGAGCTTCTATGAAGCTTAACTTTAATTCATGCATATATAACTCCATGAGTTTTGTTATCATCAAAAAGGGGAGATTGTTGGCCCAAAGGCCCATCGCTCTAGTTTTGATGATGATCAACTCATGTAGTTATAGTACTAATGATCTTATGTTTAATTAGTCTTAGATATTTGATCAAGATCATAGTAGGTATTTAGCTTCAACAAAGGAGTTTTGGGAGCTAGCACATGTGGATTCAAGAGCTCGCGCGTCAAGATCGCATCTAGCACTCGGTTGGAGTCAAGCTCATTGGATCGTGTTTAGATCGAGTCACCTTGAAGATGAGGATCGACAAGAAAACTTCGGTTTGTTTAGATCTTATGTAAAGATAGATAGTGTTGATATGCTCAAGTTCACACACACACAAGTTCAATTTGTTTGGTTTTCGGTTTAACCAGTTTTGGATTTCAACTATACATATATATGGTTTTCATGAGAACATAGAATCAAACAAATTTACATGATTTAATGTATATTAGATTTTATCTATATACATATATGCTTCAATAGTTAGAAAAACTTATTTTGATGATTCAATTCATTGCTTGGAGATTTGTATTTAACAAAACCTATTTTTGGATTTCATGTCAAAAACATAGATATATCTATTACATGTGTATTGGATTCTATCCAATACAATATGCTTCAAAAAAATGTTAAATATCTTGTTTTTGTATTTATACAATTTTGAAAAATTGGATTTTCATTTCAAAGTTAATTTTTAATTCCGCATCATTTGTCATTAGATTAGCCATCCCTATTCACCCCCCTCTACGTGTATTTTCATATATATGTGAACACTGTAGACTATTGAAGAAAATCATTCACTAAGATTTGTATTGATTTTAGATCCATGTTTTTGAGGAAAATTATTTTCAAAAGAGAAGTTTTGAGTAAAATTCCATACAAGATTTCTCTAGCTTTGATTCTCCATTCCACTGATTTCAAAGCTTTTCTCACCACAATCTCAAAGCTACAAGTTCTTGTCTTTGTAAGCCCATTTTTGATGATCTAGGAGCGATCATCTCACATCTTGTATTGAAGAGTTGTTGAGGTTGAGACCTCAAAACGAGCTTGCGGGTTCGTTGATTGTAAGGTGTTGTAGTACCAAGTTAGAAGACTTGTGGGTCCGATTCGCTCTTGCAGAAACATGTAGAGTGGTGATCACAAGATCAAAAATAGTGTTAAACCCTTCATGCGGCGGAGGTGGGGACGTAGAGCGTTGCTCAAACCTCGAAACAAATTTTCTGACTTTGTGATTGCTTGCTCTCTCTTTCTCTTTACTTAACTCACTCTTTACTCTATTGCATGCTTTTATTAATCTATTTTTTATTGCTACTTATACTCTTGTGCTATACTATTGTGTGTTGAGATTGATTCTTGTTCATTAGCAAGTAATTTTTTTAATTCTGTATTATTTGCCATTATCCTATAGTCATTACGTATTCACCCCCCTCTAGGTGATTTAAGCCTAATCTCTAGTATTTGGTTTAACCACCTTAGAGAAATGCTTATTTGGCTATATTTGTTGCTTATTCATTTCCGTACTTGTTTCATGGCATCACACGACTTTTCTAGCATTAAATTCCCTCCTAATTTTGATGGGTTAAATTTTCCCATATGTAAAGTGAAGATGACCCTTTTTCTTAAGTCTCTAGGATATAGAGCTATAAAGGCCATAACTAAGGAGTTTGTAAAACCTCACGGTGATGAGGATATATGGTCTGAAGCAACCGCCAAAGATTATGAGGCCAATGCAAAGGCATAATATGCATTGACACAAGCACTAAATGATAATGATCTTTCACATGTTATTAATTGTAAATCCACTTTTGAGGTCTAAAGCGATTTGATTATAACTCATGAGGGAACTTCTCAAGTCAAGAGATTTAAAATTGACTTATTTTATTCCTAATATGAAAATATTTATATGCTTGATAATGAGACTATTGATGAAATACTTTCTCGTTTCACTAAAATCACTAACGGATTATCTTCCTTAGGTGATGAAATCGACAATGATTAAAAAGTGAGAAAAGTCATTAGAGCTCTTCCCATGGCTTGAGATGTGAAGGCAACGACCATCAAGGAACTAAATGATTATGAGGAGATGGACTTCTCTTATTTCATTGGAATCTCAAAACCCATGAGATGGAAATGAAAGTGCGTGAAAGGAGAGAACCCACCAAAACTAAATATATTGCTTTTAAGGCGACTCCCTTAGTTGTGGAAGATGAAGAGTCAACGGATGAAGGCGAAGAAGACTTCACCATGCTTATCCAATGAGTGAGAAAAATGTTTTACAAAAAAGGAAGGAAAAGCAACTTTCGAAGAGCAAGACCACAAGGCAAGTCCGAAAGAAAGAAGGAGGAAATAGGTCATCGCTATCATTGCAAAAAGACAGAACATCTCATTGTGAATTGCCCCTCACTTCAAGCTATAAACCTCCAAGAAATTGCACAAGAAGAAGAAAACCATGGTGGCAACATGGGATGACTTGGAGACCAAATTCTAATGAAGAAGAGATTGATACCACAAATGTTTGCTTCATGACAAATGGGGAAGAATCGAATAAGGTAACCTCTGGACCTACTTTAGATGATGATGAACTTACCATAGATGAACTTGTTACATTTTTGAAAAACTTCAAGAAAGATATGAGATTTTAAAAATTCAAAAAAAAAAGTTGAAAAAAGAAAATGAACTTTTGAAAAACAAATTGGATATTATTTTCAAGGAAAAGAATAATTTATCAAGTTGTTTTGAAAAGACTAGAAAGGATTTTGATGACCACAAACATATTTGCAAGGGCAAAATCCCTAATAATGTTTTTGATAAAAAAGAATTTGTGAGTATTCAAAATCGAATTAATATTTTGGATTCTACTTTAAAGAAGTGTGTTTTGATATGAGTAAGATTAATTCTATGTTTTCAAAGGATAAAACTCAAGAGAAACACATTTCACATGCATACACCAAGAAGTATGATCACAATGCACATCACAATCATGCATATATTTATGGTAAGGTGTACACATGTACACATTGTGGCCGCAACGACCATTTAGCAAAATTTTGCAAAGCTAAGCTAAAATTGAAAAATAATAATGTTTTGGTCCATGAGAATACTAACCTTATAAGGCCCAAAATGATTTGGGTACCAAAGAACTTACCAAACTTAATTGATGTAGGTGTGTCCTCCTCAAAGACGTAAGAGGAGATGGTGCCTTAATGGTGGATGTATTAGAGCTCAAAGGATCAACAAAGTAAATGCATCACTATCAAGAATATTAGGTGGAGAACACCACCTTTTTGGAGAGTACTTGCATATATCGGTAATATTTCCACAATACTTTATTCTACATAGATTACATGCTCATGTTTAACAACTTTATACTCAATACAAGAATTCAATTGTTATGGTCACATGCTCATGTTGAGAGCATATAATCTATTGTTAGTAGTTCCGTATGATTCAATGTATTGTTAGACTATCTCCATGTGTATGAGCAAAAATTTTCATTTAATTAGTGTATTTTGAATGTATCTTTGTGAATATCTTGTATACATACTCTATTGATTTCATAGACTTTATATATGTTTTATTTCACTACTGGTCTATGAGTCTATTATGATACCATCGGTGTTTGTTTTATTAAATAACCTAAATAATTTTTGTTTTCTAATTTTCATTTATTAAGCAATTCAAATAAGAAAAATGAAGAGCACCTCAACTCATAATTTAGAGGAAAGATGAGGAAAAGTTTAGAGCCTGTCAAGGATATACTACTTCATTTCTTATTTATTGGCTTAATTTATGTTTTAAGCATGTAATTTTTAGCATGTATTTATTAAGCATATATTTATTGGCTTAATCTAACATTTTGGCACAATTATTTATCAAAATAATTTCAGTATATTCTTGAGGCATAGATTGTTTTAACTTAAATCTATAATTCATAAAAACTATTGGTACTAGATTTTCCATTTTTGAAAATACTACTCAAAGTTAGAGTTCCTTTCAAAAAAAAAAAACTTGACTTGAGTATTTATACTTTTGATGAGACACCGATTGAGCAATCATTTCAAGAGACTTTACTTGATGAATTACCATTTTTTTACAATTTCAAGTATTTGTCTAATGGTATTGGATGTGTCTATAACACCCCATTCCCGGAATACGTACTTAGATACGTGTTCAAATTTTTTGATCATATTATTTCAAATTTTCCTCATATTTATTTTTTCTTTATGGTTATTTATATCACTGCTTGGTATCGGATCCGAATTTCTAGACTCAGAGTCAACCCTAGTCTGAACTAGGGACCTGGTCTAAGTGTACTGATCGATTTAACTTTTTTGGTAATTAGATTTGACCAATTTCAGTTTCAAATATTATTTTCTAATATTTTAGATTTTTCATGATTTTCTAGAATTTTTCCGAATTAAATTGTAAATCTTCAAAACCGGTGTTGACTGGTGCCGGCGATTGATTCTCAGATTTTTTTTTTTAAATTACAAACGGAGTTGAAATTATAGAAACTGATTTTGCTTTATTCCTTAGAATTATATTTTCTATCTAAATGCATTTTTGGAGAGTTTTCTGAATTTATCGAAATTTTACTAGATTTGGTGTCGACCAGTATCGTCGGTAGATTTCAAGATTTTTAATTTGAAAATGGTATTGAATTTCTTAAAATTGATTTCACCATGTATTATCATATTTACTATTTTTGGGAATCATTCCAGATTACTTCATTTTCTAGGCTTTTCTGAAGTTTTCGCTGTTTTCCTAGATTTTGAGATTTATTCAAATATTTTTCTTTTATTTTATTTTTTTGTATTTTCAAATTTTCTTCCACCACCCATTTTCCTTCTTTCCTTTTCCTTTCTCTTTTCTTTTCTCATTTTCTCAATTTTTCTCCACCACATAAAAATTCCCCAAAATATCTTCTCTTCTCCACTCACTCTCTCCTCTCTCTCCTTCCAATACCAGACCCGCGTAGGGTTTGGACCCGAACACGCTTCTCTCCTAGCCTGAACACTGGTCTCCCTCCTAATCTGCCTCTATTTAATTTCTCTCAATCTCTTAATCTCTCTTTAACTCTCTCTCTCACACAAATCACTCACTCTCTCACACTCAAATCTCTCTCCCTCTCTGATCGAGTTAAACCTGCACACAGAAAAGTATAGACTTTTAGAATAGTGCTAGGTCCTCAATTCTTCTGTGTAGCCTAGGGCTAATAGGTCATGACCCACAGGGAGGGACAACGATGAAAGTTTTATAGTAAGTTTCTTCTTTTAATTAACTAAAACAGATTTAAGAGTTCTTTTTTTAGTTTTAAAAGAAAATAAAAATAGTTAAGAAGGAGATGTAAAAGAAGAGATGGTGATATTTTTGTTATATTATTTATAAAAGAAAAAGAAACAAAAAGTGATAAAGAAAAGTGTTGGTAAAAAATCAGAATTAAAAGAGATAAAAGAAGAGTATCTAAAATGGTTTTATTAATTCAAATGAAAAGAAAAACAAGTTCAAAGAAAAAAAATTAAAAGAGAAAGTGTTGATTGAAAATTGTTAAATTAAACTAAGAAAGAAAAATAGAAAAGAGATAAAGGAAGAAGATTTACCTCTGTTGTAGATTAACATACCATGATTAGATATGAAGTAATGTAAAGTAAAGTAGTAGAAATAAGTTCATGAAAGCAATACTTGACCAGATTGAGTACGATGAAGAAAAGTGAGAAACCTCCATTGATTGTCATCTTTAAGATAAGACTCTTGAAGAAAAGATTACATAGTGTCACTCTACAATGACTCTTCCTTTATTTAATCATGTAACTCTATCTAACCTAAGAAAAAATAAAAAAATATAAATAAAAATTACATTGAAGACAAAAAGGAAAACCTAAACTAAAGCTCTCTCTGGAGTGATGCCCCTTCTGCCTTTGAGGTATGAGGGTATTTATAGGAGAAAACTAGAGGGATAGAAAGCACATGAAGATAGGGGAGTTGGCTATTTCTGAATTTGAATCCTCCCCTCATCTCCAAACTTGATTTGATTTATTCAGAATTTTATATAAAAATTCAATTCTGATTTGCAGCTTGTTGTCGTGTTAATTTCTAAATATGACTTATCAAACGATAGAATTAGAAAGAGTGATCAACATAAGAATTGTAACCCTTTAAGTCTTCTTTCTGGATCATCGTGAATCATCAGATTTGAGTTTTAGTAACAAAAGTTATGACTAAAATGCTAAAATGTATCTAGTCTGAATCCGAATTTAAATTGCTTCATCTCATCCGTTGATCTTATTTCTATCCATTTATCCTCTTGGATTTTCAATTTGTCTTCTAGAATTGATAAGATATTCATTTATCTTTAGCAAAAATGATAGGGCTTTCAAACAATCTATTTTTTCCTTAAAATTAGATGATATTATCTTATCTAATATATCCAGTTTTCAGATAAGATAGCTTTTATAACCTTTGGATTTGAATTGATCTCCTTAATTTGCTTGATCTTTTGAATTGTTTGGATTTAATTGGTTAAAGCTGTCAATCTCTCTAATTTCTTCGTTAATTACATTGCATACCACTGAACATGAAAATACATTAAAAAGCAGAGTTTTATTTAAAAATAAATGAAAAAATGTGACATATGTAATATAAAATGTGCAATGCACGTGCACAATCACTCTCTTCAATGGCTGAAGCCCCCACCAGCAGCCTTCTCCCTCTGTCGGCGGCTACTCTGGCAATGCCTAGGCCGGAGGCCCCCATCTCTGGCCAAGCACCACCACCACTTCAACTCCCTCCACTCCTCCATCGTCTTCAACTCCAAACCCTTCACCGTCCCCTTTGCTCTCCCAAAATCCATCTTCTTCTTCCCCAAATTCCTCTCCTCCTCAATCTCAACCTCCTACATCTCCTCCTTCCATCCACTTCCCCAATTTCATCATCTCCACTCTCAAAATCCACCTCCTTCACCATCTTCTCCAACTCCTCCTACCACCAAATTAACCTCCAATCACCACACAACAATCACCTCTACCAAAATTCCACTTTCAAACAACAACACCACCACCATCACAACCCTCTACTCCTCCCCCACCTCCCACTTCCTCCAATTTCATCACCACCACCCTTAATTCCTCATCTCCATAGCTAAACCATTATAACCCACCACCTCTAAAACCACCCTCACTCTCCCTCGGGAATGACCGATAACCACCTGGCCGGCGGCAGTCGGCGTCGTACCCCCGACGCCGCTTGGCCGCGTGACCGTGACCAAAGCATGGCAGGGTGAGGAGGCCCTATGCGTGAGCAGGAGACAGTAGCCCCCTCTCTGTTTCTACTCTCTCTCATCTCCTTCAATTTCTCTCTCTCCCCTGCTAACTCTCTCTCCTTTGATTTCTCTCTCCTCTCTGTTTCTCTTCCTCTATATTATATAAATTAATATATATATTATAATATTGAACGCATATTCGCGTTGGTATTTGAAATTTTGAGGATTTCATGGGCATTTCTGAAGATTATTAGGCGAGTGTCCTCGCCTTTTTGTTGGGTTTCCCTGCTTCATCTGGTCGACTTATATTTAATCCATATTTTGGGATGTATTCGTATTTTGTGTTGAGTTGTGCCCTTGTATTTATATGTGGCGGAGTGCCCAAGAAAGTACATATATTATACCTGTGATGAATGTTTGTACTAGAGTAGTTATTTCATATACATATACCATTCCTATGATGTGTTCTATTACTGCTTTATATTATGCGTGGCCAACCCTTCGTGGTTGTTTAGCCTCCGAGCTTAACCACTCTGCGGTTTTATATCAGCTTTTAGACTAAACCCTTGGGGTTTTCTAACTTCGTTGGGAGCCTAACTAAGCCGTATAACTGTGCAATTAACCTATTAAACACCTCATAAGGCACAGCTTATTGTGCTCCCCTTGCTCAACCCCTGGGTTTTAATAGCTATATTGTGTGTCTGCGAGCCGAGCTTAATTGCGTAGCCTTGTCTGGCATGGTCTAATTATACACTTGTTTGCTCAGCCTTCGAGCTTACCCTCTCTGAGGTTTACTAAAGTCCTTTGGACTTCTAACTACGCCTAGAAAGGCAACTTAGCGCTTAGCATTTTACCACTAAACATGCCTAGGCAAAACTCTGCCGGATTTTAGACTTACATCTTAAGCTGAGTCGTTCCTGAGTTCCACCAGTGCTTTGGTGTTAAAATACTGTTCGTTTATCTTGTCTCTAGCACTACTTTGCTTTACTTGGATGTTTATTTGCTTGCTTGCCCGCTTTCCTGCTTGATAATTCAACTATTATTCTATATATTCTTTTTGCTGGATGTGAAGAGTTTGAAATGTGTAATTATATATTTTTGGGTATTTGTCACCTGACCTGTTAATCATCCGACAAGTGATATCTGACTCCTGACTTGTTACCGATATCACCTCTCATGTACCTGAATCCAGAGGGATGGCGAGTGGAGCTAAAAGCCATACGGTGCAAAGTGACACACCACACACATGTGGGGGCCACCTCTTAGTATCTGTGGGGGCCACCTCTAGGTATCAACATTACGTCCTCTTTGCTCCTATTACTCGGAATACATACGGTATGGAGCTAAGTGCCACATGGAGTAAAGTGCCACACCACACATCTAGTGGAGGTCACCTCTTGGCATCTATTGAGGCCACCTCTAGGTATCCACTACCACATCCGTGGTTTTCCTGCCTTCCTGATCCAGCACCTGACACATAACAATAATAATATTAGGAATGTGGGATATTTTGTCTCTCCTTCGTTCGGGTACTGGTACTCACATATCAGATCCAGATGAATTCTACTAGAGTGCACATCCTAGTACGGACTACTAGTAGTGTGACACACTGGTAGGAAGATGATTAAAATATTAGATGATATTGATGTTTATTATTAGATAACCTAAATTGTAGCATATTAACTTACTCCTACAATTCATGTTATATAATTGACTTGTCATGTTATTATAATCCAAGAATTCATATTGTATAACTTGAGCTGGTCATTTTGCTTTATTATATATGATTCTAGGTTGCTACACTGGATTTCCTAGCCTCTTATTTACTGCTTGTATAAGCATGCTTGTGACTCAACACATGACCTTGTATCAGATATAACTTAATTATCAAACAATAATAAAGTCAGAAGCGGGTGTTATTAAATCACTTTCTCATTCGAATAATGGTGTCTGTTTAGGATTAGGTTCTACCAGAATGTGGGCCAGGTGTGAACTGCCAGTGGTATGGGATACTGAAAGAAAATAATTAGAATAATAGGCAACACTAATTATTATAATTGTACGATTAAGTTATCCTACTCATCACCTGTTTATAATTTTCGTAACACTGTAATTTCTCCTTACATTCCTATTCTGCCATGTTGAGGGCAACTCAGGTTGTATGAACTCAGATAATGATGACATGGGGTATATGATATATATAGATAAGGGTTTTCTTGTTTGGATTATCCCCTTGACGTATCAATCTCATGAATCCAAAATCTGAGCTTGTATAATTAGTTTTGTTCACATTTGTATTTGATACATTACTTGATGTCTCACTATATACTCTTATGTGCCTGTGTATACATTTCTATATATGATATTCTCTTCGGATTTATCGATACATGTGTGCTTGACTGTAACACCTCATTCCCGGAATACGTACTCAGATACGTATTCTGATTTTTTGATTGTATTCTTTCAATTTTCTCTCATATTTAGTTTTGTTTTATAATTATTTATATCATCGTTTGGTATTTGAATCTGAATTCCTGGATTCAGAATTAGCCTGAGCCTGAACCGGGAACCATATCCTAGTGTATTGATCGATTTGACCTTTTTGGTTATCGAATTTGATCGATTTCAGTTTCAAATATCGTTTTCAAATATTTTAGATTTTTCACAATTTTTTGGATTTTTCTTTAATTAAATTTTAAAACCTTCAAAACCAGTATCGACCGGTGTTGCCGATTAATTCTCAGATTTTTAATTTATAAACAAAATTAAATTTCAAGAAACAGCTTTAATATTTAACTTAGAATTGTATTTTCTATCTAAACACATTTTTGATAATTTATTTTAATTTATTGAAATTTGACCAGATTTGTGTCGACTAGTATCGCCGGTAGATTCTAAAATTTTTAATTTAAAAATGGGGTTGAATTTCTGAAATCGGATTTTAATAAGTTTCTTAGTATAATATTTATTATTCTTGAGAATTTTTTAGGATCATTCTGAGTTACTTCATTTTCTGGGCTTTTCCAGAGTTTTTGGTGTTTTTCCAGATTCTGAAATTCTATCCAAAATTTTTCTTTTATTTTTCAATTTTTTTATTTTTCTTATTCACTCATAATTTTCTCCTTCTTTTCCTTTTCCTTTTTTTCTTTCAAAATTTCCTTCAAAATTTCTCCACCACACAATAAATAGCTGAACCTTTTTTCTCTCTCCTCATTTATGACGAGTACTCAGCTCATACCAGACGCAGACCTCAGTCCCATGTCTGGGCTCAGCCTCAGCTAGATGTAGGTGTTATCTTTTCTTTCTCATTTAATTCCCTTCTAATCAACTCCCGTCAATTCCCATCACTGTGTCTCCACTCCTTCTCTCTCTCTCTTCTGCAAACATGGCTCTATGTTCTCACTCCAGCGCGGAGCTGACCTCCGTGTCTGGGCTCATTAAGGCGATACATGGATCTAGCTTTTGTTGAGACATCGGTCAAAGTGGGATGCGAGTCTCCTTAAAACACTCCCCACTTACCTATATATGTGTGTGTGTGTGTGTGTGTGTGTGTGTGTGTGTGTGTGTGTGTGTGTGTGTGTATGCACCATTTCTCTCTCTCCCTCTTTCATTTCTTTTCCTCCTCACTTCTTTCTTCAACTAGCAGCAACGCTAGCAACCTGCTTCCCCCTCCTTGGCCGGTGACCTAGGCTGGCGACCTCCACTCTGCCACTATATCCTCCTTCTTTCACTCTCAAACAAACTCCCCATAACATCTCCACTTTCATATCACAACTCCTCATTCTCCTTTACCAAACAACCCATAACCACAATCTTCTCCACCATCTCCACCACTATCAACACCACTATGTCCACCACCAACTTCACCAAGCTCTCCTCCTTGGCAAGCTCTGTCATTCTAGCCCTTCCTCGCTTTCTGAAAACCAACTCCGGCTAACCCTAATTCAACCCTCTTTAACTATAGTTGTACCTCCTCCTTCTTATTTCCTCCCTTGCCTGAGGGCCGCTGGCCCTCTAGTCACCGCCGTTGACCGACCTCAGGCTGCCATCGTCGCCTGGCCAGCCCCAGACCGGCCATCTCCCCTCTTCTCTTCTTTTCTCTTTCCTTCTTTCTTTCTTCTTTCTTTCTTCCTTCTTTCTTTTCTTCCTTCTTTACTCAGCACTCTTTCTCTCTCAGTCCCTCTCGTTCTCTCTCTCTCTCCTTGTTTATCTCTCATTTCCCTTCTGTGCTCTCTCTCTCACATCTCACTTTTTGTCCTTCTCTTGCTCCCTCTATCTCTCACACATTCTCTGTCCCGTTCTCTCTTTCTCTTACTACATTTTCTCTCTCCCCCTCTTTCTCTTTACTTTCTCTCCCCCGTGCCCAGATGCGTGGCTTGTGATACCGCGCACGTGTCTATGCGCACGCTTGATGCCTGAACGCGGGACTCATTATCACCGCATTTCTCTTTTCTTCCCCCTGGATTCTCCCTCTCTCTTTGGTGTATTCTCTCTTCTCTATCTTAATTTCTCTCTCATCCTTGTATATTATATTATATTGAAAATAATTGAACGCGTTCACGTGTTGGTTACTTAGAGTTCTGGAGATTGGTGATTTCATGGTGTTTTTCATATTTAGGCGAGTATTCTAGTTTTCTTTCTGGGTTTCCCCGCTTCATCGGGTTGTTTCGTATTCATGTAAATGTGTAACCATTGTATCGATGGATTGCTATTGTATTGATGGTATGATCTATCTGTATTGATGGGATAAATGCTTGTAATAGTGCCTGCCAGTGTGCTATTTGATACTAACACTTTATGTAGGTACCTATACAGCCTCGGGACTTAACTGCTCTGAGTTTTACTACAACCTTCAGGCTTAACATCTCCAAGGTTTATTAAAGTCCTCTGTACTTTCTAGCTACGCCTGGAAAGATAGCTTAGCACTCAGTATTTTACCACTAAATACGCCTAGGCGGAACTCTGCAGGATTTTAAACTCGCTTCTTATGCCAAGTCGTTCCTGAGTTCCCCCGGATGCTTTAGTTATTAAACTCTGTTCGCTGATTGTGTCCTCAGCTTGTTTAGCTCCACTTGGATGTTCTCTTGCTTACTTGCCTGCAACCTTACTTGCTTACTTGATGATTTAACTATTATTCTTCTTGATGCTTCTGAAGAGTTTGAAATCTGTACTTATACTTTTTCCAAAACTGTACCATTTTTCTGAATTCGTACTGATTCCTTGTATCGATACTATTTTTCTGTAATATGTTATATGATAGGGATACCTCTTGTGCTTATTACTTGACGCTGCTTTATTGATCACCTGACTCCTGCATACTACTACTTGACACCTGTCCTTGTTATGATATCACTTATAACCTGCCACTTGATACATTACTGCTTGCCTTATGATTATCATATTTCAAAAATTCTATCTTGTTATCCTATATTACATACAATGACCTGTATCTATATTACTTATGTACTCCTGAACCCATCCTGCTCCTGCCATTCCCGTAAATTGATACTTACATAATAAATTATAAAAAGAACAACTTACATCGGGCAAGGAAAAACTGATGGACTTCAAGTGGCGAATATATTTACAGTGGTATTAGGTATGTTGTGCGACTAAAACTTTCGGTTCTACCTGAGAGCCTCTAGGTGTTCCGAGGAGATCGCTGACTCCCTACTTCCTGTTACATTCCTGAATGGGCATAATATAAGACCCACCTCTTGTTTGCTTAGCGGCAGGTTCCGAGTCAGCTCTTGAGCATCCTGGGCATGGTCCCGGGTATGTACAAGACCCACTGTAAACATAACCCATTTTTTCATCATCAGTTTCCAATAACAAACTTAGCTTACTCATATATAAATGTATGTGTGTTGGGACGCTAGAGCACATACTTAGATATATGGGTAGGGTGAGTAGTAATAATAATATGTTAATCAATAATTCGTCATAGTATTTTGCAATTCAGACTGTATATACTTGGATTACAATGAAGTGAGGTATATGGTATGTAGATGAAGGTTTCTTTGTTTGGATTATTCCTTCGACGTACTTATCTTATGAAGCCGTAATCTAGATTATACCGTTGCTTTTATTGTATTTGCTTTCATCAGGTTTTTTATTCAGATTTTTTATTTTACTACTATTATTATTATATTATATATTCCTGACTTTACCACTTGTGTACTACTCTACTGATCTCCTGCTGTTATCATATTGTACACAACATGTCTCTTGCCTGATATTATACTTGTATTTCTGTACCTAATCTCTAGACTTGCTTTTTCATGGTTTTATACGGATTCTTTAGTTACCATATAAATACTGCTTCCTGATGATTCATACTGTTCTCTTTAACTATTATTGTGGACAGCTCGGATTGTGCGTACTCAGTCGATGGAGATATGAGGTATATGGTATATAGATAAGAGTTTTCTTATTTGGATTATCCCTCGAGGCATCAATTTCATAAATCTATCTACTGGGCCCAAACAACTAGTTTTGTCACATCTGTTTATCTCATTAATTGTTGCCTTGTTCATGCTCGGATGTGTATGCTCACGACACAGATTTCAACGCATGATTTTGATTCAGATTTATCGATACACGTGTGCTTGTCCCTGTATGACACTTGGCATTCATCAAACCACTCGTTGGGGAGTCAGCTATGACACTTGGCATTCATCAAACCACTCGTTGGGGAGTTTCTGACTCCCCTGGATCTGCATGTCCAGATCTTGGAGCTTGGACCATGATGGACATCTTGTTGATCAGAGTGGCGCAGTAGAAGCTTAGCGGATCAGCGAAAGATCAATCCGGGACCCTATTCTTTCAGGCCCCCTACTCGAGTTTTCCTTTTGTAACTCGTGAGCGTATTTCATACTTTTCATCATTATATATCTCTTTATATTCTCACATTTGCGCCTACCGGTGATGTAATATTCTTATAATATTGTGTCACATCATGTGATACCTTTATAATTATACTCATATGTTGGAATGTGTATAACGTACCACGTATTTTTATATTCAAATTCTTACCTGTACTAATGCTTAGCATATATATGTGAGGGTATTTCTGACCTACGTATATACGTCACAGTAATGTCTCCGTACTAGCAGGATCGGGGCATTATGCTAACTATGCAATCTCTTGGCATTCACCACACCACTCGTTGGGGAGTTTCTGACTCCCCTGGATCTGCATATCCAGATCTTGGAGCTTGAAGCTTGTAGATTCTCCCGGTTGCTGATCAGATGGCGTAGTGAAAGCGTGGATCATCGGCAAACTACCCAGAGCCCTTTCCTTCTAGGCCCCCTATTAGGCTCTCGAGTTTTCTTTTGTAACTTGTGAGCGCCTTTGTACTATTCATATTTGTATATCTCGTTGTATTCTCACATTTTCACCTATTAGTGATGTAATATTCTTATAATATCGTAACACATCCTGTGATAACTTTATAATTGTTCTTATATTTGGAATGTATAAAGCACCACATACTTTCGTACCCTGATTCTTACTTGTGCTGATGCTTAGCATATATATGTGTGGGTGCTTTCAATCTACATATATACGTCACAGTAACATCTCCGTACCCACAGGATCGGGGCACTACGGATGGTATCGAGCTTAGGCTTTCACATCACAGTACAAACCAGTCGGCAAATTAATGGTAAAGAAATTTGCAACTGGAATGCATGAGTCCTTATTATACAATCCAACTACAAGTGCAAAGTTATCTATTTCTTCTTAATCGTCTTCCCTTTGATTCCTGAATCCCTCTCATTTTTTCAGTTTTTGTAGTCTTTATACCAACTTAAGATATGGGTAGACTAGTAAGGTAGCGACAGGATAGATGTGATTCCCTCTCATTCTATTCCGACATTCTTTGATTCTATTACACCGTATTATATATCAAATAGCTCTTTGCTTCACATTCTATTCTTATATGTATGGATGCATCATGAGGATCAGTATAGGAAGTTGGGTAGTCATCACTTATATAATTAGATAGACTGTTCACTATACGAGGGGTGTCGATATGAAATGGTTTTTCAGATTCAAGACTTCTGCCAGACAGAGTTATAGTATTTTATTCTAGTAATGATCATGATCTCTGATATCGACTTCACTGAGCTCAGCCATAATGTCCAACAGTCTTTATGGATTTGATGAGCCACGAATCCCGTTAGTCTCTCCAAGCAAGAGTCTTGTACTAGCCACACGAGCTCAATCAGGCATGGGCTTTGTAGCACCCTGGCGCTTTGGCATTTAGCGCTATGTTACACGCTGACTTTGTCGCATTAGCTTCGCCAAGTGTGAGCCTTGCAGAGCGTTAGCTCCATCGCACCCTAGTGCTAAGTGCCTGACGCTATGTTACGCAATGGCCCCACCTGGGTTTGACTTTGTTCGTGGCTAGCTCCGTTAAAGCTTAGTATTCTAGCCTTGTTCCCCGGATTTCTCCCACCTAACATATTCTCATGGATTTAACGAATCAGGTTTTCTCACGGTATCTGAACATACTGGTCTCAACCTTTATTGATGATCATTCGACAAATCTTGTAGGACTTAAGTGTTCTCTAAGTACTTAATCTACAGTCGGGTTATCCTCTAGAGGATAATTATTATAAATTCCTGATTATGCTTTTCAAAGTAATCAACATCCAACATTCAAAACTCGTTATTATTGGTTCTTCTTTATTTATCTACGATCAGCTTATCGGGCTTTCTTAACCTATGGTATTATAGTTTACTTCCAGAGTAACAGAGAATAGACACAATATCTATAATCTTATTACAGATTCTTCATCAGGAATAGCTTCACGCCCAACAGTGCAAGTATGCGTTCTGAACAGGTAAGTTCGTATTCTTGGGCCCCGACATTTTGAAGAAAGTAATCACCATCGATTCTTGGGCCCCGACATCTTCATCAAATGGTTTTTCATGATTTTTTGGAACTTTTACGAATTAAATTGCAAATCTACAAAATCGGTGTCGACTGATGCTACCGATCGATTCTTGAATTTTTATATTACAAACGGAGTTGAATTTCTAGAAACTGCTTTTACATTATTCCTTAGAATCACATTTTCTATCTAAACGTATTTTCAGAGATTTTTTTTGAATTTATTGGAATTCTACCGGATTTGGTGTCGACCAGTATCGCCGGTAGATTTCAGGATTTTTAAATTGAAAATGGGACTGAATTACTTGAAATTGATGTCACCATGTATTATAACATAATATTTACTATTTTTATGAATATTTGAGATTGTTCCGGGTTACTTCATTTTTCAGGCTTTTCTAGAGTTTTCGGTGTTTTCCCAGATTTCGAGATTTATCTAGATATTTTTATTTTATTTTTTATTTTATAATTTTCTTCGATCGGCAAAAAGCAAGCACAAGAATAAGTAAAAAAAGTGTGGGTCGATGTTACTGCTTTTGCGATTCTTCCGTAGTAGCGAAGTGGCTACACGGGTCTTATCCACAAGGAGGGAGAGCGATGGAAGCTTGATGCGGCTTCTAAGTTCAAGAAAAGAGAAAGTTCTTTATTTTAAATAAAGAATTGGAAAATGAAAACAAGTTGGTTTCAAGAATTGTTTGAAAATGATTTGGTGGTTTGTAAAGTTGGATTTTTTTAATGATAAAAATGCATGGCTAACTTTCTACTAAGTGCTCCCACTAATCCCTAACTTCTTGAAGATATAGCCTCACGATGGATCATAGGCAAGTAAAATTTTTATTCATAGGAACATTCACGTTGGGAACGAATGAAAGTCCTTTCTTTAACTTAGTTTTATACTGCAAAAACTTGGACATTCTCTTATCAAGATCCAATAGAAGGCGAGAATAAGGAAGACACAAGTGCACTAATGGTATCGGTAAAGTTAAAAGGAAAATCTCTAACTTACAAAAACAAGTAAAGGATACAATCCATAGATCATCAAAAACTCGTTAAGCATGAAATATAAGAAAGCGAATACTTGTATATAAGTTAGAGTTAGAACCCTCGTCTTAAGATATCATAGCTCTCGTTTGCACAAGGCTTATTTGACAATATTGACTCATTTGGGTTTATCAATCAAGTATTAGAGATTAGTGGGTTAATATTTAGTTAGCCATGCAATGGGAGGTTAGTTAGACATGCTTAAGAAAAGAAACATCAAAAAAGAAGAGGTAAAGAGAAAGAGTTACACTAAAACAAGAATGTAGAATCAAATGAAAAACACAAGTAAATGGAAAGAAGAAAGAGAAGTAGTTACTTGTATTAGCTTGTCACCTTCAAATACAACTTGTACACTCTCTCTCTCTCTCTATTTCTCTCTAATGGCTAAAACTAAAACTAGAAGAAGAAGGAAAATAAAACAACTACAATCCTACAAACAAGATTACAGCAACTTGCTAAAGCTCTGAATATCTCCCAACTGAAGACCCCTGAGGGTATTTATAGGCACCAGAGGAAAGGCCCCCTGGCCCAAACCCCGGGCATGCGCGTGCCTATATGGCCACGGAAACGTGGCCCTGGCCGCGTTTTCGCGGCCATGTCAGGGCAGCGCGCGCCAGGGTTTAGGCAGCGTGCCGCCCCTTCTGTCTCTTATCCACTTGACCTCCTGGATTCGTGATTTGATGCCCTGTGCTGACAAAATCTCCTCCCTAAGTCAATGGCTACTTGGTAGGCCTTTAATCACCCATTAAATGGTGGTTTAGGGTCTTCTTCTTTATTTGCACACCATGGACCTAGGATTAAGTAAGAAAAGCTTTATTAGTAGAATTTTACATCAAATAAATATGAGAATGTGATGAAAATTATGCAAAATTAGAGACTAATCATCCTCCACATCTATTTTCCTTCTCTCAATTTTCTCCACCACATAAAAATCCCCCAAAATATCTTCTCCTCCTCCACTCACTCTCTCCTCTCTCTCTTGCTTCTCCAATACCAGACCCGCATTCGGGTCTAGACCCGAACAGGGTTTTCCCCGGGCCTGAACGTAAGTCTCCCCACAATCTCTCTCTATATAATTTCTCCCACTCTCTTAATCTCTTTTTAACTCTCTCTTTCTCAAATCACTCTCTCACAATCAAATCTCTTTCCCTCTCTCCAATGGCTGAAGCCCCACCAACAGCCTCCTCCCTCTGCCGGCGACTACTCCGGCGATGCCCTAGGCCGGTGGGCCCCCAACTCCGGCCAAGCAACACCACTACTTCAACTCCTCCATCTTCTTCAACTCGAAAACCCATCACCATCCCCTTCAATCTCCCAAAATCCTTCTTCTTCTTCCTCAAATTCCTCCTCCTCAATATCAACCTCCTACATCTCCTCCTTCCTTTTCACTCCTCCAATTTCATGATCTCCCCCCTCAAAATCCACCTCCTTCACCATCTTCTCTAACTCCTCCCACCACCAAATCCACCTTCAATCACCACACACAACCATCACCTCTTCCCAAATTCCACCTTCATACAACATCACCACCACCATCACAACCCTCTACTCCTCCCCCACCTCCCACTTCCTCCAATTTCATCACCACCACCCTAAATTCATCATCTCCACAACTAAACCACCATAACCCACCACCTCCAAAACCACCCTTACTCTTCCCCAGGGTTTGCCGACCACCACTTGGCCGGCAGCAGCTGACGTCGTGCCCCCGGTGCCTGCCCCGGCCTGGGCCACTTGGCTGCGGCCAGAGCGTGGCAGGACCAGGGCCCCCCCGGTCCTGTGAATTAGCAGGGGACAGCAACCCCCCTCTTTGCTTCTATTCTCTCTCACTCTTTTCATTCTCTTTCTCTCCTGCTAACTCTCTCCCCTTTGATTTCTCTCTCCCTCTCTCTCCTCCCTCTATATATATTAATTTATATATATATATTTATATATTATATCTTATAATATTGAACGTGTATTCGCATTTGTATTTGAAACTTTGAGGAATTCACGGCGTTTTCGAAGATTATTACGCGAGTGTTTCTTTTCTTCTTATTGGGTTTTCCCGCTTCATCGGGTTGACTTGTATTTTATTATATATTTTGGTATTGTATTGGTATTTTGTATTAGGTTGTGCATTTGTATTTGTATGTGCCCGAGTGCCTAGGATAGTACATGTATTATACATGTGATGAATGTTTATACTAGAGTAGCTTATTTCATGTACATATACCATGCCTGTGATGTATTCTTTTACTGCTTTATACCATGCGTGGCCGACCCTTTGTAGTCATTTAGTCTCCAGGCTTAACCGCTCTGCGGTTCTATATCAGCTTTCAGGCTAAACCCTCTGGGTTTTTTAACTTTATCGAGAGCCTAACTAAGCCGTGTGACTTTGTAATTAGCCTACTAGACACCTCATCAGGAACGGCTTACTACGCTTTCGCTTTGCTCAATCCCCTGCGTTTTAATAGCTAAACCCTGTGTCTGTAAGCTGAGATTAATTATGTAGCCTCGTCAAGCACGATCTAGCTATACACCTGTTTGCTCAGCCTTCGGGCTTAACCTCTCCGAAGTTTATTAAAGTCCTTTGGACTTTCTAACTATGCCTGGAAAGGCAGCTTAACACTCAGTGTTTTACTACTAAACACACCTAGGAGAACTCTGCTAGATTTTAGACTCGCATCTTAAGCCGAGTCGTTCCTGAGTTTCACTGGCGCTTTGGTGATAAAACTCTGTTCGCTGATCTTGTCCCCAGCACTGCTTTGCTTCACTTGGATGTTTGCTTGCTTGCTTGCTTGCCCACTTATTAATTTAACTTTTATTATATATATTCTTTTTGCTAGTTGTGAAGAGTTTAAAATGTGTAATTATATGTTTTCTGGTATCTTGTCGCCTGACCTGTTAATCACCCGATAACTGATATCTGACTTCTGGCTTGTTGCCTACCATGTACCTCTCATGTACATGATTCTAGAGGGATGGCGAGTGGAGCTAAGTACACACGAAGTCACACCACATACATGGTGGGGCCACCTCTTGGTATCTGTGGGGGCCATCTCTTGGTACCCACTTCGCGCCCTCTTTGCACCTGTTACCCGGAATGCATATGGTATGAAAGTAAGTGCCACACGGAGCAAAGTGTCACACCACATACGTGGTGAGGGCCACCTCGTGGTATCCATGGGGGCCACCTCTTGGTATCCACTACTGCGTTCGTAGCTTTCCTTCCTTCTTGATCCAGTACCTGGCACATAACAATAATAATATTAAGAACGTAGGATATTTAGTCTCTCTTTCATTTGGATACTGGTACTCACATATCAGATCCAAATGAGTTCTTCTGGAGTACACATCGTAGTACGGACTACTAGTGGTGTGAGACACTGGTAGGGAGATGATTGAAATATTAGACGGTACTGATGTTTATTATTGGATAGCTTAAATTATAGCACATTAACTTACTCCTACATTACTTATCCTGTTATTATAATTCGTACTGTATAACTTGAGCTGGTCATTCTGCTTTATTACATATGATTCTAGGTTGCTACACTAGATTCCTGACCTCTTACTTACTGCTAGTTTCGGCAAACTTGTGACTCAACACTTGACCCTATATCAGATATAACTTAATTACCAAATAATAATAAAGTTAGGAGCAGGTCTTATTACATCACTTCCTCATCTGAATATGGTGTTCGTATATCAAAGTTCGGATTGGGTTCTACCGGAGTTGGTATGGGATACTAGAAGAAAATGATAGAATAACAAGCAACACTGATTGTCATAATTGTACGATTAAGTTATCCTACCCATCACCTGTTTATGATTTCTGTGACACTGTGATTGCTCCTTACATTCCTGTTCTACCATGCTGAGGGCAACTCAGGTTGTATGAACTCAGATGATGGTCACATGGGGTATATGGTATATAGATGAGGGTTTTCTTGTTTGAATTATCTCCTCGACGTATCAATCTCATGAATCTAAAATCTAAGCTTGTATAACTTATTTTGTCTACATTTGTATTTGATGCATTACTTGATGTCTCACTGTGTACTCTTGTGTGTCTGTGATCACGACACTGTTTTCTATACATGCTTTTCTCTTTAAATTTATACACGTGTGCCTGACTATGCATGCCGCTTGGTATTCACTGCACTACTTGTTGAAGAGTTTTTGACTTCCCTAGATCTGCATGTCCAGATCTTGGAGCTTGAAGCTTATGATTCTCCTGGTTGCTGATAAGAGTGGCGCAGTGGAAGCGTGAATCATTGATAGATTGTCTAGAGCCCTTTCCTTACAGGCCCCCTACTAAGCTCTCGAGTTTTTCTTTTGTAACTTGTGAGCGCCTTTCGTACTATTTATATTTGTATATCTTTTGTATTCTCGTATTTGCGCATATTAGTGATGTAATATTAAAATTGTATCACATCTTGTGATAACTTTGTAATTGTACTCATATGTTGGAATGTAGAAAGCATCACATATTTTTGTACTTTGATTCTTACTTGTACTGATTCTTAGCATATATATGTGAGGGCAATTTCGACCTACATATACACGTTGCAAAAACATCTTCGTACCTGCGGGATCGGGGCATTACAGTGTCTCTTTACAAACTGAAGATGCTTTACAGCATGATGGTGATGGATGATATAATGCATGCAATTTTTAAAGAGGAACAATCAAAATAAACATAAACCGAAGTTAAAGAAGACTAAAAACAAATTAGAGAGGATTCAAGCTAAATTGACGTAGAGATTGAACTCCAAATCTCCTCTGAAGAGAACACATTGGGAAAGTGGCTAGCATTCTCGTGGGCGGAATCGATGAATCAAGGTAAAGAGATAATTTATTGTAAATATAAATACTAACTATTTTTCTTTTTCTTTTTAGAATTTCTTTCTCTATACTTCAGTCCCAGAATTAATGCTATAAGTGAAGCAAAGATACAAGATCAACCACAAATATGGATCAAACATGTTAGAAAAATACCAAGACCATTAGAGAAGTATGGATAGCA
This sequence comes from Agave tequilana, assembly GCA_038442645.1. NCBI lineage: Eukaryota > Viridiplantae > Streptophyta > Magnoliopsida > Asparagales > Asparagaceae > Agave > Agave tequilana. Next base: position 146,097 of record JAVJIF010006348.1, read on the forward strand.
GAATCGTCGTCCAGACAGCTGATTCGCCGTGAAAAAAAATGCTCCCAAATCCTGAAATCTTTCCCTGGTGATTTCATTCCACTTTATTAATGTTTATGATTTTTAGTTTCTGAAAATCTACACGCATGGGTAGTTTCTTAAATATGAGTTTTTCACGATATTTAAAACATTTTAATTGATCTTTCAGGAGGTGGTATTTATTTGTTATTTGCATGTGTTACTGATTCATCTTACTTTACACGAGGACATGCCAAGGTTTAGGTATGGGGGAGAAGTCTAGGATTTTATTTTATTTTAATTTTCTTTGATTTTTTAGGTTAGAAAATTTTCTTTCTTTTCTTTTTAGGATTTTTTAGATTTTTCTTTTTCTTTAAGTTTTTCTCTTTCTTTTTACTAATTGAAAATTTTGGAAAAATATATATTTCAGTAAGATTATCTAGTTTTACGGCATTTAGTGACCATATAGTTTGAATTGGACAGGGATACCAATTTGATAGATTTCTTAATTCTTTGAGAAGAGATAAAAAATTCTGAAACATTGAATGCCATTTAGAATTTGTCTACGTGATTATGCATCTTATCCATACTTACATATTTGCTTAAGTTTGGGATGATGTGGATTACTTAATACTAAAAAAATCATTTATTTACTAAAGTATAATGAACCTAAATTATTGATTGGCTAGATATTTTGGCCTCACGAAGCCTTGGTATTTATGCGAAAGATAATTAGATAAGTTTAAAAAAAAGAGTTATATATATTAACAAGTCTAATAATCAATTAGTTAGGTATCAGCCTCAAGAAGCCTTGATATTTACACGAAAGAGAATTGAATGAGTTTTATTTATATATATATATATATATATATATATATATATATATATATATATATATATATATATATATATATATATATATATATATATATATAAGAGAAAAATAAGAAGTGCTTTAAAGGCAATGAAGTGGTATTACTTTGAACTTCTATATATTATGGAAAAAAATTAAGTATGAAAAGTTTGATTCAAAGTCCCAAGTAAAAAGCTATCACACGTTCACAAAGATGCATGGGATCAGAAAACTTAGAAAAGATGATGAAATATATTAGGATTTGAAGTCTCTAAGAAGAGATGACGGGATTTCTTGATAAGAGATTGAACTTGAAAAAGATTACTTATGAAAACTATTGATTCTATTGACTAGTGATTCTTATTGAATAAAAATATTTTACTTTTTCTTTCTTCTTATTTTCTCTTTCTTTATTTTTCAGTTATCCTTATTTTTATTTATCCTTATTTTTCTTTACCTTATGTTTTAATCTTTTTATTTTCTTTCTTTTAATTTTGTAGGTATATTCACTGCAAACTCTCACGAGATAACACTCGTCCACTATGGGCAATCTAGGGGTTTAATGGCATGTTGCACGTGCTAAGTGCAATCGTGATTGAGTTAGGTCATTATTTTTTATTTTTAGGATTTTTAATTTCTCTTTTTCTTTTTAAATTAGGGTTTTGCTTGAGGACTAGAAAAAGTTAGGTAGGGGGTGTGATAATTGTGATTATCATTTATATTTTGTACTACTTTTATACCTTTTATATTACACATTTAATACAACATAGGTATAATTTTTTATATTTATGCCGAAATTAGGTAAAGAGAAATTTTGGAGAAAAACTGACAAGTGATGAAAATAAGAGTTGCAATAAAGGATTCATTGATACAAAGATCCAAGGATGAAACTGAAATTCACCTAGGGGGTGAATAGGTGATATAAGTTAAATAAAAACGTAAGTACAATAAAGAACAACACATAAGCTAAAACTTGTAGGAAGAGGAGAGGAAGTCGACGATGTTTTTTTTCCAGAAATTCAGCAACAGCAGCAGCAGGGAAGTAGCAACAGCAGCAGCAGCACGGTCGACCAAGCGGTCAACCGTTGGGAAGCAGCAGCAATAGCAGCAGCAGCACGGTCGACCGTTGCGCACAACGTGCACAAGGTTATAGCGGTAGACCGTCCGATCGACCGACTAAAAGTTCCTAATTCTCAGTTAGGCACGGTTGACCTGCACGGTCGACCGGTGCCTATGGTCGGTCGACCGACTGGTCGACCGCCAGTCGGGTCGGGCTGTTTCGGGAAAGTTGCTGAATTGAAAATCTGCTCAAGTTAAGAATTTTTCCTTAGGGTTTTCCTGGTGTATATGAGAGAGGCAGAGCTCTCTTCATTAGTATTACTGTAATACTTGTTTTGATTTAAAATCAATAGAAAATCTCTCTTCCTTGCCCCGAGGACGTGGGCGAAATTGGCCGAACCTCGTTAAATCTGGTTTTGTGTTCTTCTCATTGATTGTTGTTATTTGCTGTCGGTGGTACTGTTATTTTGCATCTGGGATCTAGTGTTTCCTATACGTGTTTGTTGTTCGGTGCACAACAAGTGGTATCAGAGCATCCCAGGTTCATCGTGGGATTATCTGGAGATTCGAAGGGCATCGGTTGCTGATTTGTTAGAGATTGTGTGTCGATCTCAGATCAGCGTTGGGACTGCTCGTGGGATCATGTGTCGATCTCAGAACAGCGCGTGAAGTGCTCAAGGAATCATTGGAGGAGTAGATCTGGTCAGAAACTCATCTAGCGTTTCGTGAGAAGGTAAAGATCTGATCTTTATCAAAGTTATTTATCTATCTCCGTTTGGTTTTTTTCGCATTACATAGAGGATCCAGTTAGAGCAATGGCAGAAGAAAGTACATTAGTGAGGACCATGAATCCTCACCTAAGGATTGACGTGGTGAAGTTTAACGGCACTAACAATTTTGGCATGTGGAGGTGCGAGGTGATGGATGCCCTGAATGCATCTAACCTCGAGGATACTCTACGTCTGGAGAAGAAGCGAAGCACAACCACTGAAGAAGAGTAGGAGAAGATGAATCGATCTACGTGTGGCTTGATCAGATCGTGTCTAACACAAGACATCAAATATCTTGTGTTACACGAGACATCTGCGAGGCAATTGTGAGAGATCCTTGAAAGAAAATATCTGACCAAGAGCATTGAATCTAGATTATAGCTGAAAAGTAAGCTGTACGGGTTTCAGATGAAGAAGGAATGCTCCGTGAATGAACATCTGAATCGCTACACGAAGCTTCTTACAGATTTGGTCAATGTGGATGTCAAGATAGATGAAGAAGACAAGGCAGTAATCCTCTTGAACTCTCTTCCTGCAGAAGAGTATGAGACGTTTACCTTAACCTTCATAAATGGGAGATAGTCCCTTGACTATCATGAAATGTCGTCTGCTTTGGCTAATTATGAGACGAAGAGAAAGGAAAGACAGCCTTCTCAGGCAAGCTCATCAGCAGAGGCGCTAGCAGTAAGAGGCAGGGGTTCATATAGGAAGGGCAAAGATGAAAGAGGGAGATCGAAGTCCAGGCCAGGTTATTGAGATCTGAAGAAGAACCAGTGTACCTTCTGCAGAGAATTAGGGCACTAGAAAGTTGACTGTTCAAAGGTTAAAGGGAAGAAGAAGGGTCTAAGATTGAGGCAAATCTTGCAAAGGTGGTCAGTACTCAGAGCAGTACTTCACAGGCAGGTGGATCAGACTCGGACTCGTCGGTTTTCTCATTCTCAGTCACTACTCCCATCGTTGGCTACTCAGGAGAAAATGAGTGGATTTTGGATACTGGTGATACATGCCATGTGTGCCCTAATCGGGATTGATTTTTAGCTTTGAGAAGCTGGAGGGATGTTCAGTCGTTATGGGCGATGATCATCCATGTATCATGGGGGTGTAGGAGCAATCCAAATAAAGATGTTTGATGGGATGATAAGGGAACTAAAGGAAGTGAGGTATGTACCTCAATTGAAGAGAAACCTAATCTCTGTTGGAGCTTTGTAAGCATTGGGCCTTGTGGTGTCAATTAAGGAAGGAGTCCTTAAGATGACCAAAGGCTCGATGGTGGTATTGAAGGCCGTTCGCAGGAATATCTTTACTACTTGAATGGTAGTACTATTATAGGACAAGTGGCGGCTTCTACTAATTTAGATGAAGATTCAACCAGGCTATGGCATATGAGGCTGGGACACGCAGGAGAAAAGTCTTTGCAAACTCTTGCAAGACAAGGAGTATTGAAAGGTGCCGGAACCTACAAGTTAGAATTTTGTGAACACTGTATCATCGGAAAAAAGACCAAGGTGAAGTTTGGCACAGCAACACATTGCACCAAGAGGACCTGGACTATGTTCACACTGATGTTTGGGGACCTACCAAGACTGCATCAATTGGGGGTAACCATTATTTTGTGTCATTTATTGATGATTATTCTAGGCGTTGTTACAAAGGGGAAGTCCTAGAATTGTTTGTGAAGTGGAAGAATAACTTGGAGAGAAGTACAGGAAGGAAAATCAAGGTCCTCCATTCAGATAATATGGGAGAATAAAAGTCTGATCCTTTCCTTCAGCTATGTCTTGATAAGGGCATAGAGAGATACTTCACAGTGAGGGAGACACCGCAACAGAACGGGGTAGCAGAAAGGATGAACGGGACTTTGCTAGATAAGGTCCGTTGTATGTTGTCCAATGCCGGTTTATCGAAGAACTTTTGGGCTGAGGCTTTGGCATATACATGCTATCTTGTGAACAGGTTGCCTTCGTTGCGATAAGGGGGAAAACTCCTCTCAAGGTTTGGTCGAGAAAAACAGCTGCTGACTATGATTTGCTAAGGGTGTTTGGTTGTCCAGCCTATTATCATGTCAAGGATGATAAGTTAGACCCAAGAGCAAAGAAGGGCGTGTTCGTCGGTTTTAAGAAGGGAATCAAAGGATTCAAGATCTGGTATCCTACGGACAGGAAGTTTCTTTTCAGCAGAGATGTCACTTTTGATGAGGCTTCTATGTTGAAGCCTAAGGTCTCTCAGCAGGTGGAGACTAGCAAGACCAAAGATGTATCGCAGTAGGTGGAGAATGATGCTAATCCACTTTCTTCTGGCTCACTACAGATATGGTCGTGGCTTATGCACTTTCGGTCGTTGAGGAGGCTATTCCGTCCACCTTCAGGGAAGCAGAAATCAGTTGAGAGTCGAAGATGTGGAGAGCAGCCATGGAAGAAGAGATGAAGTCTCTTTACAAGAATGACACTTAGGAACTCACAAGGTTGCCCAAAGGGAAGAAGACGATAGGCTGTAAGTGGGTGTATGCAAAGAAGCAGGGATCTCTCAAAGAAGATTCGGTGCGCTACAAGGCCAGATTGGTAGCAAAAGGCTATGCTCAAAGGGAAGGCATTGACTACAATGAGGTATTTTCTCCTGTTGTAAAGCATTCGTCAATTCGCATCTTATTGGCTTTGGTGGTACAGTACGAGTTGGACCTTGATCAACTCGATGTAAAGACCGCCTTTCTCCTTGGCGATTTGGATGAAGAGATCTACATGTCTCAGCCGACAGGGTTCAAGACTGTAGGGAAGGAAGATATGGTATGCAAGCTGAAGAAGTCGCTGTATGGGTTGAAACAGTCTCCTAGACAGTGGTACAAGCGGTTCGACAGCTTCATCAGAGGAAAGAAGTAAACACGTAGCCACTATGACCCGTGTGTGTATTACAACATGCTACCAACAGGGGAGTATATCTATTTACTACTCTATGTAGATGATATGCTTATTGCTTCAAGGTCTAGATCTGCAATCGATACACTGAAGAGGGACTTATCTTCTGAGTTTGAGATGAAGGATCTTAGTGAAGCAAAGAAGGTGCTAGGCATGGAAATTACTCAAGACCAAAGGGTTGGCAGGGTGAACTTGACACAGAAGGGGTATTTGCAAAAGGTACTTCAGAGGTTCAACATCGGCAAGGATGCGAAGTCTGTAAGTACACCACTGGCTCCTCATTTCAAGTTATCTGCTATGATATCTCCAAAGAATGTTGAAGAACGTGAGTACATGACTCACGTCCCATATGCTAGCGCAGTTTGTAGTCTTATGTATGCTATGGTGTGTACAAGACCAGATCTGTCACATGTTGTCTCTATGGTCAGTAGGTACATGCATGATCGAGGACAGGGTCATTGGGGCAGTGAAGTGGATTCTACGGTACATCAAAGGTACCATTGATGTTGGTCTGGTATTTGAGAAGGACTCCACAGGGAAGCAGGATTGTATCGGATATGTTGATTCCGATTATACTGGTGACCTTGACAAGCACCGGTCTACAACGGGGTATGTCTTTACATTCTCTCAAGAACCGGTGAGTTGGCGCTCTATTCTACAGTCTACTATTGCATTGTCTACTACAGAGGCCGAGTATATGGCCATGACGGAGGCTATGAAGGAGGCAATTTGGCTTCAAGGCTTGCTTGATGACTTGGGGGTGAATCAGGATCTTCTGAAGATCAACTGTGACAGTATGAGTTCTATTTATTTAGCCAAGAACTAGGTATATCATGCACGGATGAAGCACATCGATGCCAGGTTCCATTTTGTTCGGGAGATTCTAGATGAGGGTGATATTGAGCTGCTGAAGATTTACACATCGGAGAATCTCGCCGACATGCTTACCAAGGTGGTGTCACGAGTCAAGTTTGCACATTATAAAACTTTGCTCCATGTCCTTCATGTCGCATGAGCTTGTTGAAGCTCCTTTGGATGAACTACGGATGGCTTGATCCCTTGGGCAGGGTACGTAGGCAACCACATTGGTGCAGCCACTTTTGAGTCGATGGTTCGTATGTTTCATTTCGGCTCAGATTTGAGAAATCTTCACCGAGGTGGAGAATTGTAGGAAGAGGAGAGGAAGTCGAGGAAGTCGACGATGTTTTTTTCCAGAAATTCAGCAACAGCAGTAGCAGAGAAGGAGCAGCAGCAGCAGTAGTACGGTCGACCGAGCGGTCGACCGTTGGGAAGCAGCAGCAATAGTAGCAGCAGCACGGTCGACTGGTCCGGTCGACCGTTGTGCACAACGTGCACAAGGTTGTAGCGGTCGACCGTCCGGTCGACCGACTGAAAGTGCCTAACTCTCGGTTAGGCACGGTCGACCGGTGCCTATGGTCGGTCGACCGACCGGTCGACCGATAGTCGGGTCGAGCTATTTTGGGAAAGTTGCTGAATTAGAAATCTGCTCAAGTTGGGAATTTTTCCTTAGGGTTTTCCTGGTGTATATGAGAGAGGTAAAGCTCTCTTCATTAGTATTGTTGTAATACTTGTATTGATTTAAAAATCAATAGAAAATCTCTCTTCCTTGCCCCGAGAGGACGTAGGTAAAATTGGCCGAACCTCGTTAAATCTGGTTTTGTGTTCTTCTCATTGATTGTTGTTATTTGCTGTTGGTAGTACTGTTATTTTGAATCTGGGATCTAGGGTTTCCTCTATGTGGTTGTTGTTCGGCGCACAACAAAGCTCACTACCAAAAATTGAAGTCGGGCACCCCGTGAGGGCTCTGAACTTCTCCTCATGATTCCTTTTAGGTAAGAGTTGAGCCGCGCAATTGCTTTCTTGATATGATGAGAATAGATTAATAATAATAAGAAATACAAGAGAGTAAAGAGTATAGAGAAGCAAACTCAAGGAATCGCAAACACAAAGAGTTCTCAAATTTTGAGCCCCCGCTCTACGTCCCCACCTTCGCTGCAATGAAGGATTCCACTATGTAACACTTTACAACACTAGATCCCGTAAGATCCTCGAGCCGCAACTACCTTTTCTCTTTCATTAGAGGAGCTTACTTACAACTTCATAGCAAAGAAGTGATCTTCTTCAGATCAAAAACCTCTCACAATAATCGTATAGCTTAGTATATGAAGAAAATGAAGTTCAAAGGATTTAGTGTGAGAAATATAGTGGAGAATGAGAATAAGAGCACAAAAACTTTTCAGAGAGAGCTATTGATTTTTCTTCTTGAAAACTGATGATAAATATTTTGCAAATAGTCCTATTTATAGGTTTTCAAATATAGCCGCTTAGAAAGTCTAAACAAGAAAGATTAACATTTAAACATGTTGAAAATCAAGTCAAAATTGCAAATGATCACCTACTGCTGTTGATAGTCCAACGGGGCTACCGACAGTGCTAGGTGCAATGCTTCACAAAAAAAATAAAAAATATTTTTGTTGTCAACAGTCTAATAGTGCAATCGACAGTCTAATACTGATAGATAGTATCAACTATCGACAATTCACTTCACTTGTCGATAGAGGCCCAACATTTTGAAAAATCCCTACTTACTATAAAAGCGTGTCGACAGTTCTCTGAAAAGAACTTGTCGATAGTCCTTGGAAAATCCTATCGACAGTTAAGGTGAGGAACTGTTGATAGCTCTGTTGAGAGTTTTGTTCAACAGAGCTCTGGGAAACTACTGCCGATAGTTCCTCTCTGAAGCCGTTGACAACCCAATTTGTCTCTTGTTAAAAACTTGAAAGTACACAAGTTTAAATATATTTTGAAAATATTTTTATGAAAATACACAAATAGAAGAATGTGTGTGTGTGTGTGCGTGAGTGTGTGATTTCTTTGAGCTCTTCTCTTTATACTAAACTTTAATATTTTATTATTAACAAAAAAATAAACCTCTATACTATACCTCATGTTCATCTTTGTAATCTCGAGAGTATCTTCAGTTTTGATCCCGTATCATAACTTGAAGATGAATTAACTTGTGGAGATCCTAAAACTTATAAACTGAAAAACACACATTAGTTCTCATATATGTTCATGAGTAGAGAATCATCAAAACGGAGAACGATTGTACCATTTGGGCCAACAATCTCCCCTTATTTGATGATGATAAAACTCATGAATATTTTAGAAGAAGAATTTATAAATAAACTCCGCCAGAAATGATGCATATAATAAATATGACATATATCATCTATGATAGAATACAAGAAATATATCAATCAACATGGTATGCAAAACAAATCAACCAACCATCCATACCACCATCCACCAATAAGATACCATAATCTCAGAATAGATATAACCAATACCATTCTACTAAAAGATTGCATAAAATTCTAACACATTACATAGCAAGAGTTTTAAAAACATAGGAATACAATACCAAAGAGTACAATATTACTAAGATATAAGACTATCCATTACAAATTAACTTAAACAAAAAGTACAAATCCCTGAAAGATATGCAATGTGCACCAAATGATTCTCTCCCTTTTTGTCATCGATCAATATAGTCGGAGGCACGGCCAGCAAGATTTGTATCTCCATGACATGGATGGTCACCAGCAGGAGCAGGCCGTGGATCATAAAGAGGGAATTGAGGATCAGTGGAAGGAAATGGATGAATGTGCTGAGTCAGTAGAGGAATCTCATGACCCATGTGACATTGTATTTGTGTTATATGCAGCTCTCAACATGTCTCTGTTATGCAGCAAAGTGAGAGATCGTGGAATAAAATTCATCACGGAGTTGGTTATGGGATAGAGTCAGCTGATTTATGGAGGCAAGAAGTGTGGAATAGGGATCAATAGTAGGAACAGGTGGAGGAGAAGTATGATGGGGTTCAGGATCAGGAATATCTTCTTTCTCATCATGAGGAGCATCTTGAGCAGGTTTTGTAAGATGAATAAAAATAGAGAAATTTAGTCCACTATTGACAGATGAATAAAACAGAGAAGAAAATTGTTGACATTAATAGTTTAAAAACAGATATTTAAATAAGAAATAGCATAAGTATTAAATACAATAAATCAGCAGTTGAAAATCATTTGAAAGTCAAAACAATCAGAGAATGTTTTTATATCATATAAGCATTTAAATCAATTATCTATAATGCATAGATTTAATTCACCATAAATATAAGTAAATTGGTTAAAAATTCAAAAGTTTTGTAAAAATGTCCGCTAATTGCATGTGAGTAGGTACAAAATCTATATCAATATCCCCCTTTTCAAATTGATCTCTTAGAAAATGTATATAATCTCAATTTGTTTGATTTTACTATGCTTATTTGTATTTTTCATCATGTGAATAGTGCTAGTATTCTCACAAAATATCTTGATATGATCAAATGCAAATCATAATCGAGTTGTTTATGTTTCATCCAAAATACTTGTACACAATAAGCACCCGCTGCAACATACTTCGACTCGGCGGTTGAGAGTGCTACTGAATTTTATTTCTTAGAGGATCATGAAACAAGACAATTATCAAGAAATTGACATGTTTCACTTGTACTATTTCTATCCACTCTACAATCCGCACAGTCGGTATCCTAATAACTCATCATTGTGAATTGACTAGTTTTTAGATATCATAAACCCATGTTAATTGTACCTTTTAAATATCTTATAATGCATTTTATCGCAATTAAATGTGATTTTATAGGGAAAGATTGAAAACGAGCACACAAGTAAACACTAAACATGATGTCCGAGCTACTTGTCGTTAAATACAATAAGCTACCTATCATGCCTCTATAAATTTTTATATCAACATACTTATTTTGGTCGTCCTTGTCAAGCTTTGTGGTGGAGGACACTGGTGTTTTTCAAGGTTTAGCCTTTTCTAGACCAAACTTCTTGATCAACTCCTTTGTATATTTTGCTTAATTCAAGAAGATAAGTAGTTGAGTTTACCCAACATACTCATCTCAAACTCTTCTTTCATACAACTTTTAAAATCTTTACATAAACCATTGTTAGTAGAATCAAATATAATTTCATCGACATATATTTGTGCAATTAAAATATCTTTATCAATATGCTTAGTAAAAAGTGTGGTGTCAACCTTACCTTTAGTAAACCCTTGTTAATAAAGAAATTACTAAGCCTATCATACCAAGCTCTTGGAGCTTGTTTTAAACCATAAAAGGCTTTATCTAACTTGAACACATAGTCGGGATGTATATGATCTACAAACCCGGGAGGTTGTTTGACATACACTTTCTCTTTTATGAATTCATTTAGAAAGCACTCTTTAAGTTCATTTGATATAATGTGAAATCTTTATATAAGGCATATGAAGAGTCATTCTAATGGTTTCGAGCCATGCAACCAGTGCAAAGGTTTTCTCAAAATTAATTTTCTCGATTTGATTGTAATATTTGGCCACAAGCTAGTCTTGTTTCTAATTATATTGCCTGACTCATCTAGCTTGTTTCTAAATATCCACTTAGTACCAATAGTTGGTCTATCTTAGAGTCTAGGAACAAGTCTTCATACTTGGTTATGCTCGAATTAATTGAGCTCCTCTTACATAGCAAGTAACCAATAGGAGTCTACCTCGGCCTCATGAATATTCCTAGGCACTATGTGTGAAATAAAAGCAATATAATCACATAAATTATTTACTGTAGATCTAATAGATACTCTCTTAGATACTTTACCGATGATGAGTTTCTTTGGATGACTTGAGGCGTACTTCCAATCTCTTGGAAGAGGTTGAGAGGGCTGGACTTGTTCTTCTAGGCATCCTCCTTGATCATTTTTGCTCGGTTCTTCATTCTTGGATTCTTCTTAAATGAGAGCTTCCTTATGTGTGGTTTTATCCAAATCTTCACCTAAGGAATTTATCTCAATATTTATAATATTCTTAACAAACTTTTTAGATTCTTCAAACTTAACATGTATGGATTCTTCAATAGCTAAAGTAGATCTATTGAATATTCTATAAGCTATACTATTCGAAGAATAACCAACAAAAATTCCTTCAAGAACTTTTGAGTCGAATTTACCCAAAACTTCTCTAGTAATTAAAGCAAAACATTTGCAGCCAAAAACCTTTAAGTAAGATACATTTGGCTTTTTCAAATGATAAATCTTAAAAGAGTCTCAATCTTCTTTCGAAAATAAATTCTTTATTGACGTAACATGAAGTATTAACGGCCTCGGCCCATAGACATGGAGGAGGCCATATTCATTTATCATGATTCTTGCCATATCTTGGAGAGCCCTATTTTTTCTTTCAACTACCCCATTTTGTTGCGGGGTTCTTGGGTAAGAAAACTCATATTTTGTTCCATATTCTTCATAATAAGTAATTAAAGAGTGGTTGATTACGAATTTGTAAAATCAAAAAACCTTTTTCTTTTTAACTCTTATGCAAAATATATTAAAAAATGAAAATGTTTTATCATTGTATCCAAGAAAAAATACCCAAGTAAATCTAAAGAACATCGACTAAAATAAAAATATATCTATTGCCACTTAAACTTTTAACTTGAATAGGATCAAACAAGTCCATAAGTATCAACTCTAAGGGACGAGTAGTCATGACATCTTTAATTGATTTAAAAGATGATTTTGTTTGTTTACATGTTGGCATGCATCACACAAACAATCTTTTTCAAACTTTAATTTTGGAATGCCTCTTACTGCATTCTTAGAACTAATACCAGTTAGATGATCAAAAGAAACATGACCTAATCTTCTATGCTAAAGCCAAAAGTTTTCATTTAAAACTGAAAAACATTTAGCATTGCAATCAAGATTAAGTAAATAAATAATGTAAACATTGTTCTCTCTAAATTCAGAAAATATGTAAGTATTTTTATCATCTACAATCATGCAACAAGTAGAATAAAAATAACTTTAAAACCTTTATCACAAAGTTGACTAATACTTAAAAGATTATGCTTTAAAACCATTTACTATAGTAACATTTTCAATAGTAAGAGATGTACCGATTTTAACATTATCATAACCGATGATGTGTTCTTTGGAATCATCTCCAAATGTGACGGTACCACCTTCCATTGACTTTGATAGTATTGTAAATTATTGATATCCCTAGAACAACCACTATCAAGGTACCACCTTTCCCTACGTCTTGAAAGTTTGGTGTGTACCTGCATTTATGGAAGTAGAGGGTGTTGACTTTGGTACCCAAATGTTTTTGGGTCCTTGAGGATTAATATTTCGAACCCAACTATTTTTATTTATCATATTTAATCTATTATAACAAAACTTAGTTAAATGGCCTTTTCGGCCACAATAGGTACAAGTAAAAACTCTTGCATACATGAAAGCACGATGATGTGAATGTGGTGCTTTGTGTAGTGTATACGTTTCGTGTGAGATGTATGTAATGGTTGCCATTGTGAAAACAAAGACTCAATTTTATTTTTGTTAATAGCACAAGCTTGAAGATCCGAACCCTTTTGAAAACAAAATCTCAATTTTGTTTTTGTTTTTTAAAGCCCAAGCTTTAAGATCCGAATCCAAAACATCCATTCTTTTCTTTAAAACTTCAAACTCATTTTTCTCGAGAGAAATCATAGGGATTTTTCCCTTTCATTCTACTTTGAAAATATTAAAATCCCTTTTAGTTTTCTCAAAAGAAATCGATAAATCTTCTTTTTCTTTAGAAACAATAGTTAATTTGTCTTTGAAGAATTCATTTTCTTTTTTCAATCGGAAATATATTTTTCATAAAGTTCTTGAAAAGCAAAACCAAGTTCATCAAGAATTAAATCAGAATCATCAATAGTGGGTTCCGAAGTTACCTTAGGAGAAGTCTTTCCTTGTGCCATGAAGCACACGTTTGCCGAGTCCACATCTTCTTTGGAGTCACTTTTTGAGTCATCCCAAGTAGCCTTCATTGCTTTCTTCTTGTACGGCTTCTTGGCGGAGGAGCCTTATTCTTCATTTCGGGACAATCCACAATGAGGTGGTCGGGCTTCTTGTAATTGTAGTATAGCCCTATTTCATTTTGTTCTCTCTCTCTCCCCCCTATTTACCTTGTCTCCTTCCTTTTCTATAGTTATTGAATCTTCCTCTCTTATGGAATATTCTTCTCATGTTCTTGACTAAGAAGGAGAGCTCTTTATCATCATGTTCTTCATTGTCAATGTCTTCATTGTCATTGGAGAGAATCAGTGTAGACTTGAAAGCAATATTCTTCTTCTTTTGTAGCATCTTGGCTTCTATAACTTTTCTCTCCATCTCATGGGTCTTCAAGTTGCCAATGAATCCCTTGAAATCCATTTTCTCCTGATCGTTTAACTCCTTTAAAGTGGTGAACTTTACTTTCCAAGACTGAGGAAGTGCTCGAATAAATTTTCTCACCTTTTAGTCATTGTCGATGGAGTCACCTAGAGAGGAAAGACCATTAGTAATATCAGTGAATCTTCTAATCATGTCATCTATTACCTCATTATCATTCATATTGAAGTTCTTATATTGAGAACGCAATAGATCAATCTTTGCTTTCTTTACTTCAGAAGTACCCTCATGGTCTTCGCTAGGTCCTCAAATGAATCTCACCCTTGATTTTAATCCTTTTGCAAGAATCCCCCTTGACATATGGTTTCTAAGAGGGTCTTGGTTTGGTAGTCTAAACTGTCATAAAGAATTTGACAATGTCGCCACTTCTCTATGCCATGATGAGGATATTGGACAAGGACTTTGAAACATTTAAAGTACCTCTAAAATGGTTCAGTAAGTTCTAACTTGAACTGCATGATATTGTTTCTAATGAGAGCGGTCTTATGAATAGGATAGAATTTCTTCAAGAAAGCCTGGGCATAATCATCCCAAGAAGTGATAGAATCAACTGCTACACTGTATAGCCCTTTCTTGACTTGGTCCTTAAGTGCGAAAGGGATGAAACATAACCTAACCGTGTCGTCTCCTAACTGGTGTAAACTCACCTTGAGGCATACTTCCTCAAATTCTCTTATGAAGTACGCATCCTAGGACTCTAGACCATGAAACTTTGGGAGAGTATTGATGAATTGTGGTTTCAGTTTAAAACTGTTGCCATTGGCTTCCGGGAGCTGAATGCAAGATAGAAGGGAGATCCTTATGGGATTGAACCTCTCATGCAAAGATGTAGGTTGAGCCATAACCAGATCTGGTCTTAGTTCGGGTTTGTGAACTGCTTCTAGTTAACCTAGATGTGTTTGGGTCTCTCGACCACACTTGCATACACAATTGCTACCACAAACAAGTTCACTATTCAGTCAAAAAGAAAAAGAAAAATTCAATCATGCCTATTAAAAGGTAGACTTATACCTAGATGACTCCAACTGATTAGATTGTCCATAGGAGGCATAATACAGAATCTGACAACAACTTAATAGACCAAATCGGGACAAGATTGGTGCGCAAAAAAGCGACGGGTCTAATTAAGCCAAACCACCATCCTTCGAGGTTTCGCCTTTCAATTCCTGACCTTTGACATTGATTTGACAAGAGTCAAATTCTAACAATTTTCCCCTTAGATCAACGTCCTAGTTGGTCCGAGATGTTCCTAGGGCCAATGTTTATCAAATTATAAATTAGGCTTAGGTTGTGCATGCTTGAGATGATTTGTGGGTTAAGAAAGGGTAATAACTCTCACCTTATCTTTTGTTGGGTGTTGCCTTTAAGATTTGTTTGTGAAAGTGTGCAAGATAAAGCAAAAGTAGCACTCAAAAGGCAAGTAAATTACCCAAGAATGTTTCCTAAGATAGATGCTATGCAAATGTACCTTGTCTCCAGCTTTCTTCAACAATAATTGAAATAAAAACATAATTAGGCAAATGCCTAGGAATGCAAGTCTAAACGTCTTTTGGCAATTTCAATCAATCAATTACTGTTGGATTAAAACAGGGTGATGAAATAATCAAATATCAAAAACTAGCAATTGAAGAAAACTTATTTTGCAGAGCAATATGTCATGCAAAAAAGAGTTTTTAGTAGTCCCATTAAATTTTCACATTTTCGCAGCAAAGTATGTGTTTTCGCGGCCAACTCTTGGAATCCTATTTCCTACTTTCTAGAGCAGGGGCATATGACAACAAGTCTTCTTCTGCAATGCTAGAATGTTGGATCTAAAAACAATGACAATACAAACACTAAAACATAGATGAATAGCATTTAAAGAAAATGCTTGCAAGAAAAGGAAAATGCACAGAATAAATCTCAGAAAGATGCAAACGCAAACACGAGAGATTTTATCTTGGTTCGATCCTCGTGACCTGCGTCCAGTCCCCAAGCAACCCGCTTGAGAGTTTTCTTATCCTAATTTTGATACACCCAAAATCACTCCTTATACACCACTTGACAAAACACCCTTTGCTAAATCTGTACAACTCTTCTCTACACCAAGAAGACAATCTCTTGTACAACTCTTCTCAACACCAAGAAGACACTCTTATACAACTCTTCTCTTTGAATGATTACAACGTATCTTATAAGCTTTTAAACTTGTATGTGATCGTGAACAAGATTTCTTATAGGTGGACTTTCAGAATTCTTTATAATAGAATTGGAATTGTATGAAGAATGAAAGTGAAAACTAGTTTTCTAGAAAATAAAATTTTTCAACAGAGTTTTGAATAGAAAATTAATGATTTGAATCGGTGTATTCATCCTAGGACAGCATCCCTAGTTATAAGTGAAATCAATAGTTAGTTAGGAAAGTTATCAACTCAAATTTGAAAATCAGAACGTTGGATAAGATACTAGAAAATCAATAACTGAATAACAGTCAGAAACTGAAGTTAGTCGACTAGGGTATGGGAGTAGTCGACTAGTATAAGAAATATTTCTTGGGTTAGTCGACTAGCCAAGAGATCAAGTTGACTATATGAAGATTGACACAGAATGACAAGTTTCTGAAAACTAAACTTAGTCGACTAGCAGAGAGGATAAGTCGACAATGTTGGTTACAGTCAACAAATAGAGAACAGATATTTTTCTGTGGAGAGATTTAGTCGACTATAGAAGATAGCAAGTCGATTATAGGATATCTTAGTCGACTAGATAAGGGTATAAGTCGACTATCTAACTACTTTTTGTGTGTGATCAAGGTCTTTAACAATCTATTAAAAATACACAAAAATAGTAAATATCCTTAAATAGTCTTGGGCAATTAGAACTCAGCACTAGCTTTTGAGATAGATCTCCAATGCATCTACATCACAAATGTTACTATCAAAATCTAAGTTCGAACATAGAATTCTCAACCTGATTTCTTAATCCTAATACAGAACACCAAACTTGTCAAAACACAAAGAATATCGTTCTCTCCCCGGTAACAATGCCAAAAATTAATCAAAAATTTAAATACTGTGTAGCTTAGGGCTAACGGGTCGTGTCCATGAGGAGAGATGCGAAGCAAACATTTCGGTGTTTTTGTTTGAAACTAATTTTAGTGTTGTTTTTTTTAGAAAAAAATATGGAATGTTGAAAAGTGTTTTAAAAAAAGTGAATATTGAGAATAGATTTTGGAAAAGATTATTTTAAAGGAATCTTGAGAGTTATGTGGTTTGTTTAAAGTAAGAAGAAATTCAGGCTCACTATCTTACTACTCAACGAGATATTCTTCCCTTGAAAATCTTAGTGCCTCAACTCGATTATAGGCTAAAATCTAAGCTTGAATTTTGAAATTTTAAATAAAGCAAGTAATATAATGTATGGAAGCGTTAACTCTTTTTTTAAAAATCATTATTGAACTAAATGTTAAATCATCAAGTTTGTTCTCCAAGTATGAAATAAAAACAAGTTCAAGTTATATTTTCCAATAAAATTTTAAAAATTTAAACCCATCCTCATCTGCCTTCAAGAACACTTGCAAAGATGTAAGGCTTAGTTTAGGGCATTCATATGATTCCGTTGGGTTCTTTGCACAAAAAATCAATTAAAATAAAGAATGATAGAAGAGAGACGATAGTGAGCACAGAAAACTGATTTAACTACTCATACTAGATACAAAGCATTACACTGAATTGAAATACAACATGCCCGAAAGATGGAGAAGATGAAAGATTTTGAATTTTTATTGATGTCGCTTCAGCTTCTGATTACAATCACTCTCTTTCTCTCACTTGTTGCTGGATTAAGTTAGAATAAGAACAACAAATGAAATTACAAATAAATTGCATCTAACAAAAATCCTAGCCTTAAGAATAACGTAACCCGTAATCCTAGTCTTCATGCCCTTTTGCTCCGAAAAATACAGTATTTATAGCCAAATTAGGATAGGGGAGAGCGTCTGAAGATAGAGGGAGTAAATGCTCCCCCAATTATGGCAACAAAGCCATGGCCAGGATCTGGCCAACTAGCCAGATCCAAGGGCCATGGGTCTTCCCTACTTTGTACACCTTTATCTTTGATATATTTGCAGTTTGTAGTCTGATTTTAAATTGATCCTCGTTGATTCTCCATTTAACCAAATAGATCTCTAAAATTTTGATTTAACCAAACTGGATCTGGGACTATCTTTAGCTAATCAAATAGATTCAGTTAAATCTGATTTTATCTGGCGTTATTTGTCATAATCTTCTCACTTAATTAAGACAAGCCAGCAACTTAAGACACAATTATTAGCAGGTTTAGTACAAAAGAGATGCGGGAGTTTAGAAATAAACATGTAATAAACGTGTACAATAAACAGTCTCTTTATAGGCCTTAGCCTTCACGGAGAGGACCATATAGGCTGTGGGAGAGGCCGTCAGGAGGACTTCCATCTTTCAGGAGAGTCGCCACATAGGTCGTCAGGGAGAACACCCGATATAAGCTATCAGAGGAGCCATTGGGAGGACTTTCATCTTTTAAAAGAGTTTCCATATAAGCCTTAGTAGTCAAGGTGTAGACCCGAAATAGGTCGTCGGAGGGAGTCGTCAGGGTGAAGACCAAATATAGGCTGTTGGAGGGAGTTGTCAGGAGGACTTTCATCTTCTAGTAAAGTCTCCATATAGGCCTTAGCTGTCAAGATGAAGACCTAATATAGACTGTTACAGGGGCCATCAGGAGGACTTTCATTTTTAGGAGTCTCTATACAGGCCTTAGCCATTGGATGAAGACCTGATATAGGTTGTCAGAGGAAATCGTCTTCGATACAAATTTTGTTGATGGTTGAAATGGAGAGAAATGGCATGAAATAGTGATTCTTTTCATTGAATAAATTAAGAGCTTACATATAATATCATTTCAGATGAAAAAAATTCTATTACTTGTCGAGTATCTTTTCGTCTTGGCCGACTAAGGTTTAGGAACATTTGCCTCCTTTGGCGACCATGGTGTAGGGCCCTTCCCAGTTAGTTTCGAGTTTTCCCACATTTTTTCTTTGGTACTCTAGATGACGTGCTTTAGAACTAGGTCACCGATGTGATGCGCTACCTTTGATTTATTATTGGTAGGCTACAATTTGGATGGTGGCCTACCTAGCATTTCTTCAGATTGATCTTGTGCTAACTAGAGCTGAGCGCATTCTCGTCCCAATTGATATCTTTCGTGCACAGTGTCGTCGTTTAGATGTCGATTGGGATGGCCTCTGTCCATAAGCTAGTGAAAATAGAGTCTCTCCTGTAGGGATGGGCTTGATGGTCTGGTATGCCTAAAGCACTCCAGGAAGTCTCTCGACTCATTTGCCTTTTGCCTTACCAAGGCTCTTGCATAGGCTATCAAGAATGGTGCGATTGTTGATCTCAGCTTGACCATTACCTTCTGGATAGTATAGTGTAGAGAACCGATGGCTAATTTTGTACTTGGAACAGAAGGCAGCCACCTCTCTGCTGGAGAAAGTTATTATGTTATCAGATGTGATGGTATGCAGCAGGCCGAGGTGACATATAAGCTTCTGTTATATGATTTGACCACTTACTGCCCTGTGACTCGAAGAGAGGCACAACTGCGATCCCTTGGTGAAATAATTACTTGCAACCAAATAGGAACCTGAACTGAGCTTGTGCTCAGGAAAGTGAGCCCACTCTATCCATCCCCCATTACATGAAGAGCCAGGGGCTCGGTAATGTGTCGAGGTCCACGCTTGTCCGGCTTGCAGAAGGAGCGAGCCTTTGGCATTGTGGGCACTTCTTCATGTATTCCTTGGCATCGTTGAACATCTTGGACCAATAGTGAAAATACACCTAGAGGAGGGGGGAGTATGTGTAATGCTAATCAAATGTGAAATAACAACAATTTATGATAAATGATGCAAACGATCACTCAAAACAAGAAGTGAAACCGAATTCCCCGTGAAGGGCTCTAGAACTTATCCTCTAAAATTCCTCTAGATTATGAGTTGAGGTGCTCAATTGTCTTCTTGTTGAAATGAGTAAAGACCTATAAATGAGAATGATGAAAATAATGCAATAATGAATGTAATGCAAGCAATAAATAGAATGTGCAAGTAAAGCAACAACACAAGTGTAAGCAATGTAAAGAGATAGAGATTAAAAGACAAGCAATCATAAACACAAAGAATTTATTTCAAGATTCAAGCCACCGCTCTACGTCCCCGCCTTCACCACCATGAAAGATTTCACTATTCACAATAGAATCTTCCACAAAGGGACTTTACAATAAGGGATTATAATGGTCTACACAAGACCGAAGTATACAACTCCGACACTCAATCCTCTACATAAGAGGTAGCACAAAGCCAATGAGCTTTTACAAAGCTCTTGGTGACCACTAGATCACAAACACTCTCTTCTTTATAAGTTCCCATAGAATAGATATAAATTAAAGCTCAAAGAGTTTGTGAGAGTAAAAATTCAATTGAAAGAATTTAAGAGCTAAAAAATCAATTGAAATAGCTTTGAAAATGAAGGCACTTAAAAACTGGAAACTTGAAAACTTGATTTTCAATGTATTTCTCAAAAACTTATAAAACTTTTTGTAAATTTGTTCAAACTTCTTGTTTATCATTGTCTCAATCATATGCCCATGACCCATATATATAGGCAACTCATAAACCCTGTTAGTTTAACTCACCAGTTCATTTGGGAAAATATTTGACCAAGAAAAAGTAAAAATGCCCGTTGGAAAATCAAAACAAAAGATATATTCTGAAAACTAGCCATTATAGCTTTTCATCAGAACATCATTCGACAGGCCAATCGACCGATAATTCATTTCTGAACTAGCCGTTGGTTATTGACCACCCGGTCGACCAGACTTCATCAAAAAACTTTGCTCTGAGTGGTCGGTCAACCGCTCGGTTTACCGGCACCCAACAGAGATAAGGGTTGAGCCAGTCGGTTGATCTATCGGTCGACCACTGGGGTTACCAGTCGACCGGTCAATCGATCGACTAATGTGCACAACATGCACAACCTCTGCCAGAGGATCGGTCAACCGTCTTGGCCTATAATAGGCTACGGTCAACCGTTCTGTCAACTGACTTGGGTAAAACATATTTTTCTGGCTGTTTTTGAAATGTAAACTATTTTTAAAATATTTTGTATTGGTTTTTAAGAGATATAGCAATGTATAGGCAATAAAACACATGTTCTAAACAGGATATAAAGTTTTGAAAAAAATTAAAAACATGTATCAAGTACCTAACATGTAAAATACCAATACGATAAAAACTTGTATTTTCGAAAACGTGTATTTTTGTGTGTGTAACTTCTTGATCATCAAATCTATATTCTTCACTTTTACATACTATTTTCTTACAAGGTTCTTGGTGACTACCAGTGTCTTCAATCGGGCTTCTCCAATAGCGACGTCAAGTGCTTTGAGCTCCAATCTTATAGTTAAATACCCTTGAATCTTCAACACCTTTCATTAGAGGAAGAAAACTCATTGAATCTTCTTGAATCCTGAAATACACTTAAGCACTTGAACTTGATTAGTACTAAATAACCAAATATGCTTTGTTATCATCAAAATAAAAAATCAGTGATTGTAACCTTGTGCCAACAATCTCCCCTTTTTAATGATGACAAAACATACAAGTTATTTAAAAATAAATGATACGAAAGAGCTTGGAAAAGCTCCCCCTCAAATTATGCTATCTATCAAATATAAGAAATCAATATGACTTCAAATAGATTTATCAATGTAAGCAAGTCACATAGATGCATATATGAAGAATATATCAATTTAGAATAATGTGCATAAATACTCTACCATCCTTCCATACCTCCTTCCTCCAAAAACATTATGCAATGAATCATGGCATTGCATATAAACATGGTAATGAAAATGGATATATATAATGTCCATGATATACCAAAACAAGAAACTCAAAAACTCAACTATTGAAAACATATCATAACTCAAATAAAATATATCAATTAAAACATATTATAATAACTCAAATATCTCTCCCCCTTTTTGTCATGCATCAAAAAAGTAAAAACAAACATGAAACAAGAGAGATACCAATAATAATACATGTATATCAATTGAAAATTCATGAAACCATATGAAACAAACATAAAGCAATTTCAAAATTTATGAATTCATAACGCAAACATTTAACTCACCACAAATGAATGAAAATCTATTATAATCTAGTGGTTTAGTAAAAATGTACGCAAGTTGAAATCGGTAGAAACATAATCAATGTCAATATCTCCTTTCTCATAGTGATCTTTAAGAAAGTATATCTAACCTCTATATGCTTGGTATTACTATGTTGATTTCCATTTTTAGTCATATGAATAATACTATTGTTATCATAAAATATTTTAATATGATCATAATACAAATCATAGTCAAGGAGAATATATTTCATCCAAATGACTTGTGCACAACAAGCTGTGGTTGCAGCATACTTCACCTCGGTGGTTGAGAGGGATACAGAATTTTGTTTCTTGGAGGACCATGAAACTAGATAATTTCTTAAGAATTGATAAGTACCACTAGTGCTCTTCCCATCTACTCTAAAACCGGTATAGTCGGCATCCAAAAACTCATCATTCAAAATTGTCCAGTCTTCGCATACCATAAGCCCATTCCAGTAGTGCCCTTAAGATATCTAATAATGCATTTTACCGCAATCAAGTGGGACTTTTTTGGACAAGATTGAAATTTAGCACATAGACAAACATTAAACATAATATCCGGCCTACTAGTCGTCAAGTAAAGCAAACTATCAATCATGCTTCTATAGAGTTTAATGTCAACGTTTTTACCTTATTCATCCTTATCAAGCTTTGTTGTGGTAACCATGGGAGTCTTAATTGTCTTTGTACCTTCAAGCCCAAATTTTTTGATAAACTCTCTTGTGTATTTGGCTTGGAGTATAAAAATTTCATCACTCCTTTGCTTGATTTGGAATCCAAGAAAGTAGTTGATCTCTCCTATCATAGACATTTCGAACTCTTTCTTCATGTATGATTTAAAATCCATACAAAGCATTTCATTAGTAGATCCAAAATGATATCATCGAAATAAATTTGCACGATAAGGATATCACTATCTACATGCTTTGTAAACAATATAGTATCAACTTTGCCTTTTACAAAATCATTTGAAATAAGAAAAGTAGAAATTCTTTCATACCAAGCTCTTGGAGCTTGTTTTAAACCATATAAAGTCTTTTCAAGTTTAAAAACAAAATCCGAATATATAGGATTAACAAACACAGGGGGTGTTCAATATACACCTCCTCTTCGATAAAACCATTTAAAAATACTCTTTTAACATCCATTTGAAAAAGCTTAAATCTTTGAATGAAACAATCTTGCCCTGACCTGGCTGATTAGCTTATGGTCAAAGTCTGCATTATACCTCCTGTGGACAATCAACCAGTTAGGAGTTGTCTAGGTCAAGATTACCTTAGACTAGACTTTGTTGTTTTCTCTTGTTGATTATTGATGAACTTGTTTGTGATAGTGTTTGTGTATGCAAGTGTGGTCAAGAGACCCTAATTCATATAGGTTAACTAGAAACACATCTCCACCCAAGTTCGAACCAAAACCAGATTCGGTTATGGCTCAACCGACATCTTTGCAGGATAGGTTTTATCCCATTAGAACAACACTTCCATCTTGCATCCAACTTCTATCGGTTAGTAAACACAACTTTGAGCTTAAGTCTCAGTTCATAAACCACTCCGTAAGTTTCATGGTTTAGAGTCCGAAGATGCATGTTTCTTCATAAGAGAATTTGAGAAAGTATGCTTAATGATGAAAATCTCACACCTTGTAGATGATATTATTAGGTTGAGATTTATCCCATTTGCTCTTAAAGACTTAGCCAAGAAATGGTTTTACAACTTAGCAGTCGGCTCTATCACATCATGGGATGATTTCATCAAGGTATTCTTGAAGAAATTCTATCTAATTTATAAGACTGCTCTTATTAGGAAAAACATCATGCAGTTCAAATAAGAACCTAGTGAACTGTTTTAGAGGTACTTTGAACGCTTTAAAAACCTCCTTATCTAATGTCCTTATCATGGAATAGAGAAATGGCGACAATGTCAAATTTTTTCTGACAGTTTAGACTACTCAACCAAGTCCCTCTTATAAACCATGTGCCAAGGGGATTCTTGCAGAATGATAAGAATGAATGATGGGATTTATATAAGGATCTAGCTGTAAAGACCATCCAATAGGAACCAACTAGTGAAAACTCTAGAAATTCAAACTCCATCTCTTCAGAAGGAGGCCTCCATTTAATTGAATCATCCATACCTAATAAGGCTAAAATAGCTAACCTAGCGAGAAGACTAGAAGATTTAGAAACTAAAGAATTAAGTCCAGTCAATCAAGTCAGTCCAAACCAATTTTTAACTCCAGGCTGTACTTACTATTAAGCCATGAATCATGTATTCGAGGAGTGTCCTGTGTTTCAAGCTTAACAACAATATCTTGAACTGATGAATGTAGCCTTTTCAAGGCCGAACATTAATCCTTACGCAACAACGTACAATCCTGGCTGGAGAAATCACCTGAATTTTTCATGAAGCCAAAAAACAATGACCACTCTGGTCAAACCATTCAAGCCACTTCCATAATTCCAATAATTCTTCCAATCATCAACCCAACTTTCCAAATTACCATCACAATTCTCCCAATAATTTTTCAAAATATCAACAAAACTTTCCCAACCAAGCTCCATCATCTTCCTTCCAGAATCCTCAACTTGAAAAGAAAATGATTGATTTTGAGAGAAACATGGAAAGGTACATGAAAAGTCAAGATTCCCTCATGCAAACAATACGGAGGCTAGAGGTTCAAATGAGCCAATTAGCCAATCCATAGAATAAGAGGCCAAAGGGTACCTTACCCATTTAGCCAGTAACGAATCCTAAGAATTCTCAACATGCTCATTTGGCTGAGGATTAATCATTGAATCAATGTAATGTTGTTCATACATTGAGGTCGGGAAAGAAAGTTGATAATCAAGTGTCAACACCTTCAAATTCCATTCAGCTAACCACCCATAGGCATCCACCTCATCTAGTCCCAGTCTTTCCAAATCTGACGAATCTAAAACAGATAAGTCAACTCGTCCGGTGTACAAGCCTATAGCACCATTTCCTAATAGGCTGAAAAATAATAAGCAGAATCCACACATGAATAAGATAATTGAGATCTTCAATCAAGTGAAGATAAATGTGTCACTTCTTGATGCCATCTAACAAGTCTCATACTATGTAAATTTTCTTAAGGACATGTGCATCAAGAAGAGAAAACTAATGTTCCTAAGAAAGTCTTCTTAGCCACTAATATTAGTGAGCTACTGTCGGGTCCGATTCTTGTCAAGTACAAGGATCCAGGTTGTCCTACCATTGCCTGCACTATAGGACAAGCCAAGATTAGTCGTGCACTTCTTGACTTGGGGGTAAGTATCAACTTGCTCCCCTTCTCAGTTTATCAACAACTCGGGTTGGGCGATCTTAATCCAACTCGAGTCACAATCAAACTGGCTGATCGTTCTGTGAAAGTTCCCATGGGGAAATTAATGATGTCCTTATCTGGGTCAGAGAGTTTATCTATCACATTGATTTCATAGTTCTTAAGACACAACCTGTGTCCAATCTTAGGGCTCAAACTCTTGTTATCCTAGGGCGCTCATTCTTTGCTACTGCAATGCTATTATCAATTGTAGGAATGGGTCCATGAGGTTAACCTTTGGGGACATGACTAGAGAAGTCAATGTCTTCAACTTAGAAAATCATCCTCATAAGATAAGAGAGCAAACGTTTGAGGTAAACTTCATTGAAAATAATTGTGACGAAGAAAGGGAAGGTATAGAAACGAGTCTATGTTTCTTGATGAATTATTTAAGAATGAAAGTGATTATATTAATGAGAAGACATATGTTGGAGATCCTAATTTTAGAGTCCCCTTTAAAAAAGGGAAATTTGATTTGAAATATCTTCACTTTCGATGAGCCAATCAATGATATATCGCATAAGAATATAATTCAAGAACCTTTGATTGACTTAATCTTTGAAAACCTCTTTGAAGAATAACTCATGTGTTTGGATGAACCGACTAGAGATATTTTGGTTAATTACAAACCTCTAGGGGAAAGTGTTGATCTAAGTTTTGAGGAGATGTATGAAACTGAGTTAGAATTTCTAGGCATTCATAGTGAGAAAGTTCCAACTAAGAAGTGTGATGGCGATCAAATTTTAAACAATGGATATAGATATATGAGGAAGAAAAGCTTAAGGAAGTTGAGACTGGGGAAGAAGAGAGCTAAAATGACAAAATGATTGGCCTCCCTACTTGCCCTATAAAGAGAACCCATTGGAATGATGGGAAGAGAGCTAGAGGGATGATACTTCAAAAGATCTAGGTGTAGGAGAAACATGATGTTGTACATATTTTTGTATACTATATATATATATATATATATATATATATATATATATATATATATATATATATATATATATATATATATATATTACGCACCTCTTTTTTAACTTTATTTCATGCATTCATGCATTACAACCATACATTAAGGACAATGCATGAGATAAGTGTGGGCGAGAGCACTAATATAACTAATATAACTATAAAAGTAATAAATAGAAAAAAAAGAGAGAACAAAACTTTTTGAAAAAAAGAACAATATTTTGATTTAGTTTTTGATAAGAAATTAAGTCAATTTTAAGAAATAGGAGAATCATAATTAAGATTTCTCATACTTGGTCAAAATAAGATGACTTGTTTGATTTTTAGG
Organism: Agave tequilana; assembly: GCA_038442645.1. Classification (NCBI taxonomy): domain Eukaryota; kingdom Viridiplantae; phylum Streptophyta; class Magnoliopsida; order Asparagales; family Asparagaceae; genus Agave; species Agave tequilana. The sequence goes on from JAVJIF010006348.1 coordinate 172,897, forward strand.
GTTAGGAAGAAAATTTGTGAAAGTCATTTAGTCTTAATCTTTACCTTGATGAAATATGTACAATTTATACACTTACACACTTAGGGTTAAAAAAAAATTATTATGCCTTATAAAAAATATATATATAAAAAAATAAACAAATATAATTATTGATTAGCTAGGTGCTTTGGCCTAAGCAAGCCTTGGTATTTATGCAAAAGATGGTTAGATAAGTTTGAAAAAGAAATATATATATATATATATAAATTCTTTGATTAAGCTGGGTATTTGTGCCTCATGAAGCATAAGTATTCATGCCTAAAAGGAGTACATTTTATAAATTAAAATTCTTGGTTTTGTGGCCTTGTTTACTCGAGTGTTTAAGTCCTTAAGGGTGTTTTCTCACCTGGTGCCTTAAGACTATCCGGTTTGGGTGTCACCGACAAAAGGCTTGTTACATGGGCAGATTAGAAAGCCTAATGGAATTGAGGAATAAATACCACCAGAAATAAAAAAATAAGGTATAAGAATTAATGTTAAAGAACCCTTAGTCAAAACTTCATGGTCACGAAAGTGCATATAAATTAGGGTAAAGTAATAAATTAGATGAGAAATAAAATTTGACTCCCTACTTTTATTGATGACATGTTTTTGAATAGAGACTATGTCTAGGAATAAAAAGTTTGATTTTCTTATAACTTATAGATTACTTGAACTCTTACAAAAATACTTCAAATATTTTCTCTCTTTTCAAAATACTTTTCGAAAATATTAACATTTTTTCTCTTTCTTTATGAATTTTATGGGTGCAATCCACTGAAAACCCTCACGAGACAAAACTCATCATCTAGGGGTAACTTAGAGGTTTAACGGCTTGTTGCACATGCTCAGTGCAATCGAGTGACTTGCGAAAGTGGTCTAATAATTGATTAGGATTAGTTTTGATATTTTGCTCGAGGGCGAGCAAAAGATAAGTAGGGGGGTGGCTATTTCATCATCATTCAAGTCTTGAAACAATGCATAGTGTACTTTTGTATTGGCATCAAATTTCTTGGTGACAATGTCGGACTATATATCCTCTTCACTAGAAGGTATACTAAAAGGTTTGGTCACCGCCTTTGCAACCCAGCTTCCTAGAGATTGCAAGAAAATAGTCATCTTAACCTTCCATATGGAAAAGTAAAGGTCATCAAACTTTGTTGGGGTCTTAATTCCTTCGGCTAAATTAACTAGTGTGGATACCAAATGAAAATGCAAATAAAGTGATTAGCAAAAGGATCTCTCTAAGGTTGTTAAACCAAAATCTAGAGACCAAGGTTGTGATACCTATTGAAAATACACCTAGAGGGGGGTAATAGGTGTAATGCTAATCAAATATAGAATAAAAATAATTTATGATAAATGATGCAAACAGTCACTCAAAATAAGAAGTGAAGCCGAATTCTCTATGAAGGGCTCTAGAATTTCTCCTCTAAAATTTCTCTAAATTATGAGTTGAGGTGCTCAATTGCCTTCTTATTGAGATGAGTAAAGACCTATAAATGAGAATGATGAAAATAATGCAATGATGAATGTAATGCAAGCAATAAATAGAATGTGTAAGTAAAGCAACAACACAAGTGTAAGTAATGTAAAGAGATAGAGATTAAAAGACAAGCAATCATAAACACAAAGAATTTGTTTCAAGATTCAAGTCACCGCTCTACGTCCCTGCCTTCACCACCATGAAAGATTTCACTATCCACAATAATGGTCCACACAAGAGTGGAGTACACAACTCTAACACTCAATCCTCTACACAAAAGGTATCACAAAGCCAATGAGCTTTTACAAAGCTCTTGATAACCACTAGATCACAAACACTCTCTTCTTTACAAATTCCTATATAGTAGATATAAATTGAAGCCCAAGGAGTTTGTGAGAGTAAAAATTCAGTTGAAAGACTTTAAGAGCTGAAAAACCAATTGAAATAGCTTTGAAAATGAAGGCACTTGAAAACTAGAAACTTGAATACTTGATTTTTTAATCTATTTCTCAAAAACTTGTAAAGCTTCTTGTAAACTTGTTCAAACTTCTTGTTTATCATTATCTCAATCCTATTCCCATGACCCATATATATAAGCAACTCATAAGCCCTGTTAGTTTAACTCACCAGGTCATTTGGAAAGAGATTTGACCAAGAAAAAGCAAAAATGCCCATTGAAAAAATCAGAACAAATGACAGATTCTGAAAACTAGCCGTCATGGCTTTTTGTCAGAAAATCGGTCGACCGGCCGATTGACTGGTAGTTCATCTCTTAACTAGCCGTTGGCTACGGTCGACCCCCCGGTCGGCTGGACTCTGTTAAAAAAACTTTGCTTAGAGTGGTCGGTCAATGGACACCCAACAGAGACATGGGTTGAGCTAGTCGATCGACCGATCAGTCAACCACTAAGGTTAGCGGTCGATCGGTCGGTCGACTGACTAATGTGCACAATGTGCACAACCCCTACCAGAGGATCGGTCGACCACTCAAACAACCGTCTTGGCCTATAATAGGCTACGGTCGACCATTCAGTCGACCGACCTGGGCCAAAACATATTTTCTGACTATTTTTGAAATGCAAACTATTTTTAAAATAATTTATATTGATTTTTAAGAGATATAGAAATGTATAGGCAATGAAATACATGTTCTAAACAGGATATAAAATTTTGAAAAAATTGAAAACATATATAAGGTAACTAACATGTAAAATACTAATACGATAAAAACTTGTATATTCGAAAATGTATATTTCTGTGTGTATAATTTCTTGAGCATCAAATCCATTTTCTACACTTTTACATACTATTTTCTTACAAGGTTCTTGGTGACTACAAGTGTCTTCAAGCGGGCTTCTCTAATAGCGACGTCGAGTGCTTTGAGCTCAATTCCATACTTGAATACCTTTGAGTCTTCAACTCCTTCCTTTAGAGGAAAAAACTCATAGAGTCTTCTTGAACCCTGAAATACACTTAAACACTTGAACTTTATTAGTATAAAATATCCACATATGCTTTATTATCATCAAACAAGAAACCGGTGATTGTAACCTTGGGCCAACAAATAGTACCCTTGGTTGATGAATTTATGGGCGAGGGACTAACCACCCACATGGTTTTCATAATTACCATCATGGATTTCTTGCATCACTTTCTCGACTTCGTCCTATTCAAAGAATCTTAAGTAAGGGTCGTAATTTGGAGTAGGATATTTTTACAGAGTGTACCCTAGAAGTATATACCTGGTGGCCATGTACTGGAGCTTCTACGCTTGAGTTTTGTCATTGGTAGTACCCCGTCCTTCAGAAAGGCAATGGGGGGTCTTGCCACCCTTAGAAAGTGTCCAAGTGGAGCATTTTCCCACTCGATCATTGGATGTTAGGCTTCACAATGCACTCAACAGGGATTTCTCACCGGAATTGGTACTCCACGGCTGATGCCAAGTTGTCTAAGGAATCAACGTGGCTTTTTTCTGACCGGGAGACTTGTTTGAAGTTGCAGCGAGGAAACTTGGACTTCATGCTCAGGATGATTTGCAGGTATGTCACCATTCGTTCATCTTTGGCTACATAGTCTTTATTGACTAGACTCATTACTAGCAGCGAGTCGAAGTGGACCTCAAGTATGGTGACTCCAAACATCACTGCCATTCTGAGCCCAGTAATGACGGCTTCATACTCGGTCTCATTATTGGTGGTAAGGGAGTCTATAGTGTAGGACTGTTCAATGATAGATCTCTCCAGAGTTATCACGACAATCCCAATTGCAGAATCCTTGCAATTTGAGGCTCCATCCATGATTACATTTCATATTTGCATATTTATTGTCATATTTACATATTTATCACTGACTATATTTTATTTAAATTTGTTATTTAACCCTCTTTTTGTTTATGGTATGTAGTTATTTAAATAAAAAGATAAGGATGAAGGAAGCTTCTAATTTATCCAATTATCTTATCAAAATTCAGATTTTAGTTTAAATCAATTTGAAATCAAGAGGAAGATAAGGATTCAGAGATATTCCCAATCCTAATTTGAGATAAAGGAGAAAATCAATTTAAATCCAGGTTGCTTAAACTCCAAGCCAAAGATAAAGAGAAAGAATTCAAATTTAAACTCAGATTTGGAGATAACTTGCTTCCCAAGTTATCTAGAAAAGAATATCTTTTAAAATCTAGAGTTCAAATGAAGTTCTAATTATATATCTTCTGATGGATGGACAAGGTGAAGCCAGAGCCAAAAAGCAGCCCCATCTACCCTGGAATTGCCGCGAAAATGCCGAAAAAGTCACATTTCCCTAGCTTTCTGTTGGCTTCTCTTGTGGCGGTTGCCATCTACTTATTTTATAAATACCACCCTAGAGGCAGTAGCCAAGAGAGATCTCAGAATCAATTCTAGTCATCATAACTTAGGATTTTTTTTAGTTTCTTTTCAAATTTCCTTTGTAATTTTTTAGGGTTTAGTTCAAGTTTAATTTATAAAAGAGGAGGAAGCTTTTGTAATTGAAGGTGACAGCGTCAATAATAAGCTTCTTCTATTCTTCTTTCCAATTTCTCTTTTATTGTTATTTACTTGCTTTCTCTTTATTATCATGCAATCTTTTTTTTACCATGCTTTCTTTAATTTCTATCATGAGTAGCTAAATTATTTCATGACTTATTAGTCTATATCCACCACTACTTCTGATTGTATTAGATGACCGATTGAATCATATGCATGCTTAAACCCTAAAATAAGATAATATTTTTGAAGGCTTATGATGATGACTAATTAAATCTATTATTTGCTAATACTAGTCAATAGTTTTTCTTATTCTATGCTTAGATTGCCTTGATAGTTTAATGTTGAATTCTAATTATTCTTCTTATTCTATGCTTGAAAGACTTTGATAGTCTAATATTAGGTCTTGGTTAGTGATTATTTCAAATAGGATTTTTTCATCTTATGTACTTTACTTGAATTGAATGCAACTCTAAGGTATAACTTTTATGATTTAAAGTGAAGTATATTCTAGTATAAGGTAGTAAGTTAGTGGTGGTAGATAATTAGTAAGCCTTGATTCTTTAATTTTGCTTAAAACCCTAGTTTCTAATCAAATTCTATCTTCACATTTATATTTCAACTCCTAACACTTAACATAGAATTGTTTTTCTTTTAAAACAAAGAAGAACCACTTAACCAATTTAGTGATTAAAAAGATACCGAAATGCTTCCATCGCATCTCTCCCTGAGGATCAACCCGTATAGCCATTGCTACTATGGTTAAATTGCAAGAATTCGAGGCTATCACAAAACAGATAAATACTTCCTTGAACTCTGTCCTTTTATCAATCAAATTTTAGCGCCGTTGTCACGAAGGGAACGGTATTTCTATTATTTACTAATTGGTTAATTTTCTTTTCTGTTTTTGTGTGCAGGGACAGATTATAGGAAATTGACAATTGCAGAACATCAATAGAGGCTTTGTGACTCTGCCCAAGAAGGCAGAGCACCTGACTCCACAACCACGCCGTGCAAACGCGCAAAAGTCACGTTTTCGTGTTTATCTAGTGGACTTGGACAACCTGCTTCTTTGCAAGGTGATTGAATTACAATTTTATGGCTTTTGCAGTTATTATTTCATCATGTTTCCATGTTCTATACACTAATGTTTAATCCAACAGTAACTCATGCTTGTAATCGCTTAAAAAATGATTAGGCTTTGCATCATAAGCATTCCTTTAATTCATTTCTTTTCATTACTATTGAAGAGTGTTGGAGATAAGGTACTGCATTGCATCTAAATTAGGAAACACTTTTGGGTGATTTATAATTACTTTGAGTGTTACTTATCTATATAGTTGCATACTTGCACGCAAATGACTTAAGGGCAAAACCCATAAGCAACATAAGATGGGGAAGTCATGACCCTTCATTAGCCCATAAGCCATCTCCTCACTCACTAAACCAGTCCTAATTAAAACTGAGTAAACATTGGTTCTAGGGACATCTCAGACTCAATAGGATATTAACCTAAGGAGGAAGTTGTTAGAGTTTGACTCTTGTCAAATTGGTGACTAGATAGGGGATTAAGAGGCGGAACCTTAAGAACAGTGGCTTTGCATAATTAGGCTCATTGCTCTAGCAGAGATACCTCCCACTGATCTTGTCACCTACCTGGTCGATTAGCTTGTGATCAGATTGCTGCAATATACCTCTTGTGGACAGTCTAACCGTTATGAGTCATCTAGGTCTAAGGTCTACACTAACATAGGCTAAATTATTTTCTCTTTTGTTTGTTTTGATTTATTTTTTGTGTGTTATTGTAACACCCTATTCCCAGAATACATACTTAAATACGTATTTAGATTTTTTGATTGTATTTTTTGATTTACTTTTCGTATTTATTTTTGTTTTATGATTATTTATATGAATGTTTTGCATTGGCTCCGGATTCATGGGCTCGGAGTCAGCCCTAGTCTAAATTGGGGAACCTATTCTAATGTATTACTCGATTTAGTCTTTTTAGTAGTCAGATTTGACCGATTTCAGTTTCAAATATCATTTTTCTAATATTTTAGATTTTTCATGATTTTCTAGAATTTTTTCGAATTAGATTGCAAAATCTTCAAAATCGGCGTCGACCAATATCGATGGTCTATTCCTGGATTTTTAGCTCATAAACAGAATTGAATTTCTAAAATCCACTTTTACATTATTTCTTAGAATCACATTTTCTATCTTAATATTTTTGAAGATTTTTCTAAATTTATAAAAATTCTGTCGGATTTGGTCATAGAGGCTAAACAGGTCGAATCTACAGGGACGGGAAGCGATGGAAGCTTTACTGGTAGATTCACTTGTGTTTAAAGTTTCTTCAATATTTTAAAGAATCAAAAGAAAAGAAAATAAAGAATGGAAAGAGAAGAGTATGGTGAGACATGAAGAAGTGGGAACATAGAAGATAAGATATTTGTGATTTTTGAAATATATCTAAAACAAAGTAAAAAGAGAAAGAAAATCAATGGCTACTAACTGCTAATGGCTCCACTAATTATGCTAACCTCTTACTGATAGTTGTCTCACATGTATCCTTGGCCATCACTAGTCTTGGTTCAAAAACATTTCAAAGTATAACCCATATGTTAACTCATCACATCCAAACTGAATAAATAAGTGCAAACTACAATTAAACCATCAAAACTAAATAAGAGTAAGTATGGAATAAAATATTGTTAGCTTGTTAGAGATTTAGGATGTTAGAGTGTTAGAATTCATCATCATAAGCCATCAATGGCTTTACAAGAGCAAAGCTAAGTAGAGGCTATTAGATTCATGTGGATTATCAAGTAAGAAGTTAGCAAGTTAGTGGTTAGTAGTTAGTTGCCATGAGAGAAAATTAGCTAAGCATGTAAAAGGAGTTAAAGAGAAGAAAACAAAGAGAGATAAAAAGAGAACTTTTCATAAATTGTTACTTTCTATTACAAGCACTCTTGCTTTCCACCCATGTACTACTCTCTCTCCTATTATACAAGATCTATAAGAAATGAAAAATACAAAGGAGGAAGAAGAAGAACAACTAACCTAAATTACCCTAAACTACAACATGGAGAAGAAAACCCTAAAAACTATCCCAAAAACCCCTCAAAACTCCTCCTTCTCATGCTCTGAAAATCTCAGGGTATTTATAGGCGAACTGGGGCACCAGGGAAGATATACGGAGCCGCGCGTCAAATCACGGCATGCGGCTCCACGACTTTCGCACGAAAATGCGGCAATTGCCACGTTTCCATGGCAGTCTTAGGGCGACGCGCGTGGCATCGCCTGCTGCGCGCCCCCGCTTGTCCCCTTATCGGTTGTACGTCCTGGTATGCGCACCGCCTGCTACGCGACCCCCACTTGTCCCCTTGTCGGTTGTACATCCTGGTTTCTGGATTTGGGCCCCTGATTTTAATAAAACCACCCTTTAAAGTCAATAGCTATTCTTGTAGGCTTTTAATCACCAATTAATAGTGATTTTGGATCTTCTTCTTCATTTCATGCCATGGACCTAGAAACATGCAAGAGAGATATTATTAACAGGATTTAATATTAAATAAATGTGAAGATGTGGTATGAAATATGCAATTTTAGAGACTAATCAGTGACTTTACTCGTTGTCCTCGTCAACAATCTATAACTTTTCTGTAGTGATATATGACCTTAATCGCAGTCCTAAAATAATTTGAACACTTGTTTATTAATTTTTTTATACGCATATATTATTTTTTTAGGAATGCGACTAAGCTCATAGTAGTTAATAAAATAATTTTCAAATTATTATAAATTGCGACCTTAGTCATGATCCTTAATTATATTAGGTTTGTGACCTTAATCACAGTCCTTTATTAGATTAATGTTGCATTCTTAGTAATAGTCATATTTTTTATTAGTACTTCCTTATTTCTGTCCTTTAATCCCATAATTTTTGCATAGTTTGTAAACGAAGTGAATTTATTTTTTGTAAGAAAAAATTTGCAGGTGACATGTCTGAATGTGAAATGAATTCCTAGAATAGTAACAATAAGTATCATAGATGATTGTTGAGATTTCAAAGATTTGATAAAAAAGCAATTAAATATTTAATGAAGCATTTATGGAGGAAAAACCCCAATACTACTTTTTTCCCAGAATTTTATGAAATGAATTAACTTTTATTGACTTATTTCATTCCAGAAATTTAATTTTACTATGATGCATCACTTTACGTTATTCCTTAAATTTTACTATGTTTAGGAAGGACTGTGACAAAGGTCACAGTAATATAGTAGACAAAATTTTAACGACTGCGACTAGGATCGCAGTCGTAATATAGAATTGAAAGTTGTGTTATTAAGGAGGTGATCATGGTCCCAGTGCTAATCTAATTTAATAATATCTGAATGTATGTGTACTGCGACCTTGGTCGCAATTCTAATGTACAATGAGAACTAAGTATTTTTAGTACATATTGCGATCATAGTCGCAGTTCATTTAAAATGGTATGAGTTAGAATGCAATATGACTGTCAATATTTGTAGTACATGATATATTTGCTATCAAATTATTATATAAATTATACAACATATAAATGAGGAATACAACCATGGTCATAGTCTTTATAAAACCACATTTATTAAAGTTTTTTCGAACACTGCAAATTAAAAAGTATGAAAGATACAAACTTGTACATGTAATTGAAGAATATTTTCAGGAAAAAGGAAATTTTGTTTATAACATATTACATGGTCAGAAAGAGACCTTATAAAAATTAGCATTAAAAGCTCTAAAAAGGAAGAGAAAATAAGAGATTATCAAAGAACAAAAAATACTGGTCCTCCTCATCACCAGCATAATCAAAATTGTCTTCTTCATTCTCCTCGTCTTCCTTTTCCTGCTCGCTTTCCTCTTCTTCTGACTTGTCGACCTCCTCGCCTTCCTCTAATTTTGAAGGATACTTTGGTTCTTCCTCTCAGAATGAGTCACTTGTATCAAGTTCTTCACTGATCTGCATCGAGAAGAAACTCCAGAGGACATGTTAGGAGAAAGCGCGCCTTCAGCGTCAGAGGACGTGCTTTTATCAAGCATGTCTTCGTCAAGTGGCATAGGAATAAGCTCCTCACCATACTCAAAAAAAACTTGATCCTCCTCCTCATGAAGAATAGGAGCATAAGCAGCATTACTTGACGAAAGAAGATAGTTAAAAGGAGAGAAGTCCAAACTGTTATTACATTCACTAGACTCCCTTGGAGAAAGAGTGTCGGTGAGAGTATGAGTGAAGTTAAAATTAGATTTTTCAGAGGAAGAAGATTTGGAAGACAAGATTTAAGGATAAATTGTTTGAGGAAGTTTAGAAATCAAATCAAAGAAGAAGAGCACAAATATTTTTTTTAAAGTCAGATCTTTAATATATATTACTTACAGGCACTACAAAAAAGCCAATACTCTGAAATAATATTTATAGTAATAATAAGTATTAGAAGTGACGGTTGAGTATTCAAAGAAGAGATAAAAAGTAATTAAATATCTAATTGAAGCAATTATGACTGGAGAACCCCCAGAGTATCTTTTCTTTAGACATTTATGATGTGAACTACAAATTAGCTTTTTATAAAATGTTTCTTTCTAGATTTTTTAATTTTCATATAGTGCTCCTCTTTCCTTTATCTAGATTAATTTTTCTAGTATTTTTTGAGACGCTCGTTGTATCACGATAGATAGGATATTAATGACTGTGGCTAAGTCATAGTTATAATATAGTATTTTATAAATTGTGTTATAAGAAACTACTATCATGGTCGCAGCGCTAATATACTTTATTAGGACTGAGTGTTGTTAGGACTGCAACCTTTGTTGCATTTTATAAACGAAAAAATTTTGTAATATGCGGATTGTGATTAAGGACTGCGAATGAGGTCGCAGTGCTTAACGATAGCAAGTTTTATATATTGTTCTTGCACTGCGAACTTGATCACAGTTCATAGTACAATAAGAACTAATTAATTCTGAGTTAATACTGCGATCATGTCGCAGTTCATTTAAAATGACATTTCTGAGTGAAATTGACTGCCAGTTTTATCTCAGTTATAAAAATATCTGATTTATAATTAACAACAAATATGGTCACAGTTTTTGTTACCAATAAAAAAAAAGTTATATAAGACTGCGACTAAGGTCACAATATTTTAAATAGCTTATTTTTCAAAGACTGCTATTTTAGTCCCATTTAAAAAAAAGTTATAAAGACTCCGATCAAGGTGGCAGTATTCTAAATAGCTTAATCTTGCTTGGTGAGATGCAAACAAAATTAATGTGAGTAGTCCTCATAAGATGTTTAAAAAATATTTTTTGTGTGGCGGAAAAGATGTGTGTAACTTAACTTAGTTACACCTGTGTGTATTGTAACTCTA
>JAVJIF010006349.1:0-27500 GCA_038442645.1 Agave tequilana
GGGCGGCAACGGAGCCGGGGTGGCGGCCACGCCGGCGAGACGGCCGCGCCGGGCAGCGGGCAGCGGCGCCCGGCGGCGCGGGCGCAGGTGGGGGGGGGGGGGCGCCAGCCCCCACCTCTCTGTTTCTCCCTCCCTCTAGCAGGTGGACCCGGCTGCCCTGGGCGCCGGGCCGGCGCTGGGGTGGCGCCGACGGCGGCGGGGGAGCGGCGCGGGCGGCGGCGCTCGCGGCGGCGGGCGGCAGCCTACGGCTGCTGCTGCCGTTGCTTCTAATTGGGTGAAACCCAAATGGTTTTGGTTTGGGTTTAAACCCAAACCCGACCCGTTTATACCCGGACCCGACCCGTTAAGGTATAATTTCATTTTAGCCCCTGCAATAATTTAAATTACTTTTAGGCCCTGTAAAATTACATATAGCCCCCTGGATATTTTCCGATATTACAAAATTAACCCCTTTGTATGCTTTTCAGTATTCGGGCGATATCTGGAGCATCCGGACTCCGATTCGGGCGATTCTGGATCCGTTGCGATCGTGGAAACGAGAGCTACAATCCTGTAGCCAGTTTGTGAGTGTTTTCTTTTTATAAATTATATTTTATCATGATTAATATCTTGATTGATTGCCTAATTAAGAATAAACATGATTATCGGTAAATCATGATTAATTATTGTAATTCCTGTAGTTAAGGCATAATAACAGAATGTTTGGTTAGTTAATAAGATGAGTAACACTAGTCACTATGTGTTATAATGTGGTAAGACTTATATATAACACCCGAGTAGATGATATAGTCATATCACATCGGTACACTAAATATCGTAGTGCCTATAGATATATCGGTTATACTGGATACCGGTATTTCATGTAGCTTTATGTAGTTTTATGCATACGTCTCACCATTACATAAGTACTGATATTCATGACCCTAATACTGCAGGCATATACGGATATTCTAGGACACTGGACACCGTCATTTATAGACGCACTGATCACTGTTAGGACATGCACGTGCACTGAGATAGTACACGGAAGACCATTGCATGGACTACTTCACTTCATGTTTACATACCCATGCTACACATGCCTGCATTTCATATTTACATATCACTGCTACACATGCCTGCAATTCATGTTTACATATCACTGTTACACATGCTTGCATTTCATGTTTATATATCACTGTCATGCCTGTCATGCTTTCCTGTGACACATGCTTATATGGTTTCTTTATATTCTCGTCATATGGATCACCATGTTTATTACATGTATTATCGTCCCATGTTCCCGTATTCAGGTTATACGATTGCTTCAAGTTACTGATATGGATATACTCGATACTGGACATGAGAGCTGTTGATATGCGATATGTGGAATCCCACATCTATTGTTCATGTTATATTGTTCATGGTATATTGTTCCCGTGATATTGTTCCCGTTTTCGGGTATATTGTTCTCGTTATATTGTTCTACGCCTATCCACAGAGCTCAAGTCCAGTTAACATGTTACCCGTATCATGTACAGTGGTTGTCTTGTTACATTGTATACTTGATATAACAGATCATAATGATAACTGGGGTTTGGGGAGACTTGACGGTTGATTAGATCTTATCGGGTGATGTACTGGATCCATATTGTTTTCCCACTGCAGGGGACGGTAGGAGGGCTGCCTACCAATTGCTCCATGAGCTCTTGTTACTTGATTCATGCTCCCCTCTTAGCGGAGGGCCCTGGTCCTGGCAGCCAGGGGCTTGTTTAAGGCCGTGATCCCGGGTATGCACGGGATACATCCACCCGATAAGAACTCTTCGACCATGGGTTTCCAATTAACATAATAAAACAGTATACATAATAGTGACGTCGGGAACACTTGTTATTTGGTTGCTCTCTCGTTTGGATAATGGTACCCGTAGGCCATGTCCGGATGGGTTCGACTGGGGTGCGGGCTTCAGTATGAACCGCCAGTGGTATGGGACACTGGAAGAGAGTAATTAAAATACCAGGTGATACTGATCGCTACTATTGTATAAATGACATGACTTTGACATGACCTGCCCGCTACATGTTTAGTTGTACTTGTTACTGTTCCTGATCATGTATCTGCTATCATGTGACATGTATACATTGCTGTTGTTCATGTTTCCTGTTACACTTTCTTTAGTGCCCTACTACTCATGCACATGTATACTTTGTTACATTACATGGTATATGTTACACTGTATGTAGTGGCATACTATGCATGTTCTGCATTGCATATATTTTATTGTTGCAGACATATGCTCATCTGCATGTTCACTTCTATCACGTCACCACTATCGTGTTCATGTCTATTACGTCACCACTAGACAACATTAGTTATTACATAAACTGGTCAAGACTATAGATATGACCTGATGATAACCGGTTAGGTAGTGATGGTATTAAAAGTTGACCTGTTTATATCTTTGCACTGCTTCCATGTTTAACTCTTCTACTGTTTCTATATATCCTTATTATATGGTATCACTATTACAACAGCATGTATTATCTATTATTATTGTGCATTGCCTCCTTCAGTTTTACCACTCACTAGGTCGCTTTCTGACGACCCTGGGTTTGCATGCCCAGATTGGAGATCCGAGCTACCGTATTATCAGAGAGTGCCTTGGAGTCACATGGGAGATTCCTCATCGGGACTATTCATAGGTATTTTAGTGATTTATTTCTGTTATCTTATTTGTCCATCTTTTTCATATCTGTTATGATCGCTAACCTCTTCTGCAGGTATTCTTGTACTTATTTCCTGCTGGAACCATTATGTCTATGAAGGTAATGTACTGTACTGAGGCTTAACGTACGCGTGAGCGTGTATTCACCTCGCGTATGTACGTCGCCATAACGTCCCCGCATCCTGGGGATCGGGGCGTTACATAGTGGTATCAGAGCCTAGGTTTCACACCTGGTGTGGGTAACCACCTGGGTCAATGCTCTGGCTCTTACCAACAGTACAGTCAGGTTCAGATTAACTGATCTGTATCTGAATTTGGGATTCCAGCAACGAGTAAAAGAATACCATGACCTTGACAATTCATTCCTTGACTCGTTTGTATTCCTTCCTTCCTTCCCGTTATCAACCAGAACGTCCGATTTCCTTCTCGTTTTCTTTGCATCGTCTTACTTCCCATCCGTTAGGATTAGTTCACTACCATACTTCTCCATCCCGGGTTCCTTCTAGATAGTAGAGTGCGCAGCGGAAGTGTCGTGGACCCGTCACCTTTCGGCCTTGGGTTGAAAATCTTGTTCTCACATCTGATTGAAATTGCGAGGACGCAATTTTTGTAAGGTGGGGAGAAATGTAACACCCTGCTTACCGGTGTACGTATCATCGTATCGGTACGCGATACGACGTACAAATTTGATTTGACCTCTGTAGTATTCCGATTGACCTGATTTTAGTTTCAAAAATCATTTTCTAATATTTTAGATTTTTCAGGATTTTTCTGGAATTTTTCTGAATTAATTTGGAAAATCTCCGTTGTCGGTGTCGACCGATACCGATAACCGGCCTTCCTATTTTTATTTCACAAACGGTGTAGAATTTTGAGAATCGGCCTTCACCGTACATCTTAGAATCATCTTATCTACGTCCAGGTATTTTTGGGATTTTTTCTGAATTTATCGAAAATCCGGGCAAAACCGTGTCGCCCGTATCGGCGACAACTTCCGGGATTTTTAATTGGCAAACCGGATAGAATTTCTGAAAATCGTCTTCATATTACGTCTCAGGATAATTTTCTCTATTTTCTGTAATTTTTGGGTACCGTTCGGAGCTGGTCAATTATCGCGCCAATATTATAATATTAAAATATTAAATTTTTTTAATCTTTTTCTTTTTCTTTTCTTTTCCTTCTCTTCTTCTCTTCTCTGGCTTCGTCCAGAGAATTCCCACCGACCCAACTCCACCGACCTACTGTAGCACCGCCCCTCTCCCCTTTAAATCCCTTCTCTCTCTCTCTCTCCTCTATTCTCTCTCTCTCTCCTCTATTCTCTCTCTCTCACTCTACTCTCTCTCTAATTTCTCTCTCTCTCTTTCTCTCTCTCCACACCTTTATCTCTCTCCCTCTCTTTCTCTCTGGTGCAGTGGAGGTGGCCGGCGCCGGAGCGACGCCGGGGCGGCAACGGAGCCGGGGTGGCGGCCACGCCGGCGAGACGGCCGCGCCGGGCAGCGGGCAGCGGCGCCCGGCGGCGCGGGCGCAGGTGGGCCCCCCCCTCTCTCTGTTTCTCCCTCCTCTAGCAGGTGGACCCGGCTGCCCTGGGCGCCGGGCCGGCGCTGGGGTGGCGCCGACGGCGGCGGGGGAGCGGCGCGGGCGGCGGGCGGCGGGCGGCAGCCTACGGCTGCTGCTGCCGTTGCTTCTAATTGGGTGAAACCCAAATGGTTTGGGTTTGGGTTTAAACCAAACCCGACCCGTTTATACCCGGACCCGACCCGTTAAGGTATAATTTCATTTTAGCCCCTGCAATAATTTAAATTACTTTTAGGCCCTGTAAAATTACATATAGCCCCCTGGATATTTTCCGATATTACAAAATTAACCCCTTTGTATGCTTTTCAGTATTCGGGCGATATCTGGAGCATCCGGACTCCGATTCGGGCGATTCTGGATCCGTTGCGATCGTGGAAACGAGAGCTACAATCCTGTAGCCAGTTTGTGAGTGTTTTCTTTTATAAATTATATTTTATCATGATTAATATCTTGATTGATTGCCTAATTAAGAATAAAACATGATTATCGGTAAATCATGATTAATTATTGTAATTCCTGTAATTAAGGCATAATAACAGAATGTTTGGTTAGTTTAATAAGATGAGTAACACTAGTCACTATGTGTTATAATGTGGTAAGACTTATATATACACCCGAGTAGATGATATAGTCATATCACACCGGTACACTAAATATCGTAGTGCCTATAGATATATCGGTTATACTGGATACCGGTATTTCATGTAGCTTTATGTAGTTTTATGCATACGTCTCACCATTACATAAGTACTGATATTCATGACCCTAATACTGCAGGCATATACGGATATTCTAGGACACTGGACACCGTCATTTTATAGACGCACTGATCACTGTTAGGACATGCACGTGCACTGAGATAGTACACGGATAGACCATTGCATGGACTACTTCACTTCATGTTTACATACCCATGCTACACATGCCTGCATTTCATATTTACATATCACTGCTACACATGCCTGCAATTCATGTTTACATATCACTGTTACACATGCTTGCATTTCATGTTTATATATCACTGTCATGCCTGTCATGCTTTCCTGTGACACATGCTTATATGGTTTCTCTATATTCTCGTCATATGGATCACCATGTTTATTACATGTATTATCGTCCCATGTTCCCGTATTCAGGTTATACGATTGCTTCATGTTACTGATATGGATATACTCGATACTGGACATGAGAGCTGTTGATATGCGATATGTGGAATCCCACATCTATTGTTCATGTTATATTGTTCATGGTATATTGTTCCCGTGATATTGTTCCCGTTTTCGGGTATATTGTTCTCGTTATATTGTTCTACGCTATCCACAGAGCTCAAGTCCAGTTAACATGTTACCCGTATCATGTACAGTGGTTGTCTTGTTACATTGTATACTTGATATAACAGATCATAATGATAACTGGGGTTTGGGGGAGACTTGACGGTTGATTAGATCTTATCGGGTGATGTACTGGATCCATATTATTTTCCCACTGCAGGGGACGGTAGGAGGGCTGCCTACCAATTGCTCCATGAGCTCTTGTTACTTGATTCATGCTCCCCTCTTAGCGGAGGGCCCTGGTCCTGGCAGCCAGGGGCTTGTTTAAGGCCGTGATCCCGGGTATGCACGGGATACATCCACCCGATAAGAACTCTTCGACCATGGGTTTCCAATTAACATAATAAAACAGTATACACAATAGTGACGTCGGGAACACTTGTTATTTGGTTGCTCTCTCGTTTGGATAATGGTACCCGTAGGCCATGTCCGGATGGGTTCGACTGGGGTGCGGGCTTCAGTATGAACCGCCAGTGGTATGGGACACTGGAAGAGAGTAATTAAAATACCAGGTGATACTGATCGCTACTATTGTATAAATGACATGACTTTGACATGACCTGCCCGCTACATGTTTAGTTGTACTTGTTACTGTTCCTGATCATGTATCTGCTATCATGTGACATGTATACATTGCTGTTGTTCATGTTTCCTGTTACACTTTCTTTAGTGCCCTACTACTCATGCACATGTATACTTTGTTACATTACATGGTATATGTTACACTGTATGTAGTGGCATACTATGCATGTTCTGCATTGCATATATTTTATTGTTGCAGACATATGCTCATCTGCATGTTCACTTCTATCACGTCACCACTATCGTGTTCATGTCTATTACGTCACCACTAGACAACATTAGTTATTACATAAACTGGTCAAGACTATAGATATGACCTGATGATAACCGGTTAGGTAGTGATGGTATTAAAAGTTGACCTGTTTATATCTTTGCACTGCTTCCATGTTTAACTCTTCTACTGTTTCTATATATCCTTATTATATGGTATCACTATTACAACAGCATGTATTATCTATTATTATTGTGCATTGCCTCCTTCAGTTTTACCACTCACTAGGTCGCTTTCTGACGACCCTGGGTTTGCATGCCCAGATTGGAGATCCGAGCTACCGTATTATCAGAGAGTGCCTTGGAGTCACATGGGAGATTCCTCATCGGGACTATTCATAGGTATTTTAGTGATTTATTTCTGTTATCTTATTTGTCCATCTTTTTCATATCTGTTATGATCGCTAACCTCTTCTGCAGGTATTCTTGTACTTATTTCCTGCTGGAACCATTATGTCTATGAAGGTAATGTACTGTACTGAGGCTTAACGTACGCGTGAGCGTGTATTCACCTCGCGTATGTACGTCGCCATAACGTCCCCGCATCCTGGGGATCGGGGCGTTACAGCAACAAGCTTAATTATGCCAAACCACTATTTTTCAAAATTTCGCCTCTCAATCCCCAATCTTTGACACCGATTTGGCCTGAGTCAAACTCTAACAACTTTCTCCTTAGTTCAATCTCCCATTGAGTTCGAGATGTCCCTAGGGTCAACGTCTACTCGGTTTTAGTTAGGATTAGTTTTACTGAGTGAGGAGATGATTTTTTAAGGAAGAGTAATGACTTTCTCACCTTATCTTGTTTATAGGAAAAACTCTTAATTCATTTTAGTGCACGTGTGCATGTATATAGCTAAGTAACACTCAAGCAATTAATCATGCAAGTGTGTTTTCTAAGTAACATGCGATGCAAATGTACCTTTGCTCTAGCACTCTTCAATAGTAACAAAAAATGAATCAGAATTAGAGACGTGCCAAGATGCAAGCGTCTAACCCATTTTTAACATTAACAAGCAACAAATTACTATTGGATTAGAAACAGTGTGCAAATGCATAGTATATCAAAAAGAGAAATTAAATCATGTAGAAGCTAGATAATTGAGTTTCAGTCACCCTGCATGAGTAGTCAACTCAGATTGCCGTAGAAATGCGGCCTTTGCCACATTTGCACGGTAATACTGAGGTATTCTGGGTTCTGCTTTCTAGAGTAGAGTCCAGAGAGACTTATATGTATTATGCAGTTCTCATTTTCTTGAAATCAGCCCTTGCATACAAAAATAGAGAAGAAAGTTTAATCGTTAGTAAACTTAAAAAGGAACTTTACCGTTCTCTCCCCGGCAACAGCGATAAAATTAATCGAGTCTGACCTATTCACAGAAAAGACGTAGTTTAGAAATGAAGATTAAGAAGTTCAAGGATGATCAATACTACCGCTATAGTAAGTGGCTATGCAGGTCGTGATCCACAAGGAGGAAAAGTGATCGAAGCGTTTTCAGTATTTTTTAAGTTACTAAAACTGGTTAAAGATTCTTCTTTATTTTTGAAATAAAAATGAAAAAAAACTAGGTTAAGTTAGGAAGAAAGTGAAGATAGAATATGGTTTTGAATTTGAAAGGAGAACTATGTTAAAAAGAAAAATGAAAAAGAATAGAGAAGAAGAAAAGCATTGGTTTTTAAGGTCGTTTTTAAAACTAAGAAATTAACAAAAAGAAAGAAAGATTTAAAAGTATACGTACCTCGTATGTCGATTAACGTACCTTGAAGTGAAGTAAAGCGAAATAAGCGAAAAGAATAACATAGAAGCAGTGATCAACTAAGCTGAGTAACAATGAAGGAGAGGATGAGAATCACATTGATTATCACTCTCAATATAACTCTCTGAAGAAAATTACATTCAATGTCACTCTAAATACAACTTTTCTTCGCCCTCTCTCATGAAACTCTCTCTAAATTGAGCTATAAAGAAATATTAAATTACATAAAAGGAGAAAAAAATCTAAACTAGACTAGAATAAAAATCTAGCCTAAGATCTCTCTCTGCAATGTGTTACTTGTCTGTCTTTAGAAATGCAGGTATTTATATGTAGAATGGAGAAGGGAAGAGCGTACAAAGATAAAGGAGCAAACGCTTTCCTAACTCACCAACTAAGCCACATTTTTGCGGCCTGGATGTAGCCAGATGGCCACATCTGAGGAGGGAGACTTCATGATCTTCTGTTAGCTTCTTTTATCTAAGTGGTTTTTCACTTTTGTCTTTTGGTTTGGCTTTATCTTCGTGGATCTTTAGCTAACCAAATGAATTCATAACATTCGAATTTTAACCGGTTTTCATTTGGTATGATCTTCTGATTTGCTCTAATCTTCAGCCTTTCCCCTGAACATTTGTTTTAATCCTTGATTTTAATTTAAACTCATTTAAATCAGAATTTAAATGAGCTTTTGGGCTCATTTTCTCTCCTTGTTCATTAGTAATATCCTGCACATTATTTAGATAAAAATAAGATTAAATAGCAGAGTTATTATACAATAAATATGAGAATGTGAGAATAAATATGAAATATAAGTGACCGATCACTAGTCGACTAATTTTTTCTTTAGTCGACTTATAAAACCTATAAGTCGACTCATGTATAATACTCCTTTCTGTATATCCTGTCTAGGCGACTGTATAGTCGACTAGTCTGAGAATTAATCGACTATATAATCGATTAGTCTGAGCATTAATCTACTTTATAGTCGACTAATATGCTCCACCTTGGTTTATTTTACTTCAAGTCATCGTCTTCTCCAATCGGATTGCATCTTCTTGGACTATCATCTCCTCTTAAAACAAGGCAAAATCCTAGCATGTCTATTATGGTTGCAATTGTAGAAGGTATAGCAGTTGTGTTGCACATGAATGAAGAAGAGAGTTAAACACTCATCAATGTTATTTCAATGTTCCTAAGTTCACTGTGTTTTAGAAAATTGTACAACTTATATAATTTCACAACTTCAAGCTTGATTATATATGTGTGTGTGCGTGTAAATATATATATGTGTGTGTGTATTGAAAGGTGAATAATAATTTTATTGATACGCATTATGTTACGCCTCCCATTTCTTTTATTAGCTGGAAACATGTAAAGAGGGGAGAGGACCTTGGCCGTTATTGAAGGGTGAATAATAATTTTATTGATACACATTATGTTACGCCTCCCATTTTTGTTAGAAACATATAGAGGGAGAGGACCCTGGCCATTATCGCAACTAAGAATCCTAGATAATAAATTCATGATATACATAACAAACAAAAATCACATTGAAATTCTCCAATTACTCAATATTAGAGGATGGTTGGAATTGGTAGTAGACTTCCACTCGCAGGACTGTAGTAGTGTCTGGATATCGTCATATATAAACCTAAATATCATAATTTTGTGCTTTGACTGCTTCTGGAAAATTCTTGTGTTCCTTTTTTTCCATTCCAAATTTTTTATCCATGCATTAAACGTTTACAAAAAATATTTTTTATTAGTTGCAGAAAAAAGATATCATTTGAGGCATGGGTAAAATGATTGAAATCAGTTGATTTTCATCTTTGTCTAATTAGAATATGTAGATAAAGATGAACGGTTCACATCATCCATAGGACGAATCACAGTGGAGTTCTCATTTCATTTGAGAACAATTTTCATAGGATCATTTTCATTAATACACACACACACATCAGCCAACGGCTGAGAGTCCCTCTCAGCCTGCAGTGACGTGACACATTATTAGCCACACTAATAAGACCCACTTATTAGAATAGCTGAAATTACTAAATGTCTCTATAATAAAAGATAATGGATCTGTATAGTTTATTATTATTTTTATATTTCTGGCCTTAGTCAATATTGTCACAGTTATCTTTATAACTACGACCATTGAATATGAATCAAGTCCTTTCAAGTGCAACTTCATCAAATCATGAAACAAATTTGAATACTTCTTTATTAATTTTTTATACACAGATATTAAGGATTTCAGGAATGCGACTAAGCTCGTAGTGGTCAATAAAATAATTTCTCCATAGTTTTAAAGCGACCTTTGTCGCAGTCCACAATTATGTATAGGATTGTATCATGTGAAACTCATAAATATGTCATTTTTTGTGCTTAATTTATGTAGAAATAAATTAATTTTTGCAGAATTTTATGATATGATTTATAAGAATTTTACTGATTACGAACATAGTCACAGTTTACTTATTCACATGCTATGTATAAACGATTAAAATTATTTTACACGTAGCATGCGAATAAGGATATGGTCGCAGTGCTTAACGATAGCATATTGTGGATGAGTTTTTTGCTAAGTGAAATGTAAAAATAGTGAATAAAGACTACGATTATAGTCGTAGTTTACTTATAATTTTATATATTTGTTATTCACTGTAGCTGTTGTCTCTTATTTACATATGAGAAGAACTTTATATTTGTGTTATACACTGCATTCGTAGTCGTAATTTTTTAATTTGTAATATACAGTGAAATATACTGATTGAGAGGATTGCGATCATGATCGCAATATCATTTGTTTATATAGTTAACTTTGGACTGTGATTTCAGTCGCAGTTTTTAACTTGTTGAATGTACAACGATCAAACTATTTTTGTGGACAGTGACCATGGTCGCTGTTTCATATATCAATATAGTTAATTATGGACTGCGACCATAATCACGGTTCTATTAGCTGAGAGTAATTATTATCTGAGTACTGCGACCATGGTCGCAGTTGAGATGCAAAACTAATAATTTTATATTTATAATCATAGAGTGCGACTATAGTTAACTTCTTAATAAAAGACATACATTATTCATAGTAAATCATTATATTTTTTATCGTTTGATAACAATATTTACGTGCAATATATTAGGTTCGCGATCATTGTAGCCGTATTTATAAAACCATTCAGAAGTCTTGTGATTACTGTGATGCATGAAAGAAACATACTTTATATGTATTTTAAAAATATGTAAGATCATATTTTAGATATAATTAAATTTTATTTATAACATAATATGATCTGAAAAAGATCTTACAAAAAAAGAGAGGATTAAAAGCTCTTAAAAGAAGACAAAAATAAAATGAATATAAAAGAGTAGAAAATCCTAGTGCTCGTTGTCATCACTATCACAAGCAGATTCGTCATCTTCATTCTCCTCGTCTTCCTGTTCATTATTTCTTTTCTCATTTTCTCCCTTATCAGCCGGCTCACTATCCTTTTCGATTTTTTATCTTTTTGAGGGTACTTTTGTTCGTTGATAAACTCTCAGAATGGATCGTCTGTATCAAGCACTTCTTCCGATCCGTGTCGAGAAGAACCTGCAGAGGTACGCTTAAAGAAAGCGCAACTTTAACATCAGAGGACATGCTTTCATTAAGCATATCTTTGTAAAGTGGCAGAGGATTAAGTTCCTCCTTACTAGGCCCCATGAAAACTTCATCATCCTTATGAAGAGGAAGATCAGATAAAATATTATTTGATGTCGTGAGATAGTAAAAAAGAGTGAAGTCTAAACTGCTATCAGATTCACTAAAATCTCCTGAAGAAAGAGGATCTATGAGAGAATGATTGAAGTTGAAATCTGAGTGTTCATAAGAAGAAGATGGGGAAGACATGATTCAAGAATGAATTGTTTCAAAAAAGTTGAAAATCAAATTGAAAAAGAAGGGCATAAATATATTTTTTAGATATGAGATATTTATAATATATTAGTTACATGTACTATAAAAAGGCCAATATTGTGAAACGACGTGAATAGTAATAATAAGAATTATAAGTGACAATTGAGTATTCGAAGTAGTGCAAAAAAGAAATTAAATATTTAATTGAAACAGTTATGGTGGGAGAATCTAAAGAGTTTTCTTTTTTTCAAAGACTTATTATATGAACTATAAATTAGCTTCTTATAAAATATTTTTCCTATATATTTAGATTTCGTATGGCGCATATCTTTTCTTTATCGAGATTAATTTTAGTGCACCTCTTTTTTCGAAACTGATGTATCACGCTAGATAGAATATTAATTACTTCAATTAGGTCAGAGTAATTAGTATAGTATTTTATAAGATGTGTACGCGAACTGCTCTCACGATCGCAAGACTGATCTACTTTGTTAAGTCTGATCGTTGCTAGGACTGCAACTTTTGTTGCATTTTATAAACGATCAAAATTCTATTACATATGGCATGCGAATAAGGACTGCGACTGTGCTTACAGTGGTTAACGATTGCATGTTTCATCTATTATATCTATAAGATTAAGGAATGCGACTAGGGACGCAATCCTGATATAAGATTGGAAGTTATGTTATGTTAAGACAGCGATCATAGTCGCACTGCTAAAATGTCTACGGTTAGGGTCGCACTCGTGATATAAGATTGAAAATTTTTTTATACTATGACTGCGATCATGATCGCATTGCGAATATAATTTTTTGATTATATTTTTGAATGTATCATTAAAATTGCTTGAAAAATTATCCAACCAATTCTGCAAATATTGTGACAGTTATGAGAATATCGGATTTATAAAATTTCTGCAAAATAAATCATTAACCATTTTATTTCATTATTTTTTACGCTGTATATTTGTAATACAAAAAAATATACGGCTGCCCTACATCAAATTTCATTTTTCTACTCATTTCAGTTTCTTTTATTATCTCTACATGAATTGAAAATAACACAAAAATAAACAATAAAAAACTTTGTATTACAACCAATTTTTTAGGTTTCACACATATTTTTTACTTTTTACTACTGCTATATTTTTGCTTATCGTCTTGATTCAATCTTTTTTCCTTTATATTTTCGATGTAAGCTAATTAAGAAATTTATAACTACAGATAAATTCAACGAAAAGTTTTTTGTAAATTACAAATATTTTCTGTGAAATTTTGTTGTTGATGAGTTTTTGCTAGATTAGAAGTAAATTGAGGGTATTTTGGTAAACTTGATTGACGGTTCTCTAGCTGAGATTTTTTGGGTTTTTTTAGCGCCTACACTCTATCACCAATATCTGGCATAGATTGAGTCACGCCATCACCGACTGAAAAACTCTCTCAGCTGGCGGCTGAGGTACAGATATCACACACACACACACACATAGTTGAGCTGAGCTACTTTCGAAAGTATCAAGAATGTGGCCCACTTTGATTTGGTTGATACACCACCGATATGTAAGATTCAAACAGTTGGATGTGATCTACTAAGTATAAACTAGTTAAGGAAAAATTTCACAATTTTTCATTATTATTTACCCCGTTCAACAAAATGGTCTCAAAGTTAAGCAATTTTAGGTCTCTCAAAAATGTTGATTTTTTTAGTCACTTTGATGAACGAGTAAATGATAATGAAGATCTGTGAAATTTTATCTCTATCTATTTTATAGTTAGTAGATCACATCCAACGATTTGAATTTTGCATATGCCTAGTGTATCAACCCAATCAAAGTGGGAGTATCGACATTCTAGATACTTCTGAAAGTTGCCCAGCTCAACTCTCTCTCTCTCTCACTCACTCTCTCTCTCTATATATATATATAGACTTGTGTCATTCCGGAAGGATTCGAGCTCGAATCCTTCCCACTCAAATACTACCCTCTAATATTTGAATACTAGATCCACTCCGTTAAAGTTGATCTATATTATTTCAAGTATCTATAAACTAAAAATTAAGCATTTTGAATACTTTTTACCCATCAATCAAGCGATATAAAATGGATGACTGAAAGAAGTTAGTTAGTTAGATCTATGTCTTTAGACATACAAATTCTCGATCCGTCTATTTGATCATGATTTAAACATTAAAAAACCCTTACAAACTAATTTTTGTTAAGTTTTAAATGTTCTACACCGTTAAACTAACCAACTCAATATTTAAGCCGTCCGTTTTTTTTCTACTTGATGCATAGGCAAAAAGTATTCAAAACATTTAATTTTAACTCACCAGCAGAAAATGTCGATTGGAAAAGAATTGCGACCTTTCACACGTTCATCAAAATGGAGATAAGACTTGTAAGGTGATTGTGAACAGTGAAAGTTATATCAATGTAATTTCATTCAGGCTACGTGAAAATCTTGGATTAGAGGTTATACACCATCTCCACCTATTCAAAGTGTCTTGGATTAACTCCACAACACTTGAGGTTAAATAACGATGTTTTGTCCCAATCAATTTCAATCATTATAAAGACAAGATAGTATGATGTGATCAACATGAATGTGGGTCAAGTTATACTACATAGATCATAATTATTTGACAAAAATGTCACCATTTACGGTCGATCCAACATGTGTCAATTTATACATTGGGATAAGCAGATTAAGCTACTACCCTT
The DNA here is from genome assembly GCA_038442645.1 of Agave tequilana. NCBI lineage: Eukaryota > Viridiplantae > Streptophyta > Magnoliopsida > Asparagales > Asparagaceae > Agave > Agave tequilana. The sequence goes on from JAVJIF010006349.1 coordinate 14,831, forward strand.
GAGACCTAAGACTAGATAGCCTCAGCAAACGTCCACTTTGGCTTTGCTGTCAACTCCACCCTCCCCACCTCTTATTGCTACTGTTTCTTCTCTATTTTTCACTAATCATACATATCATATCTGTAAATTACTTTCTCTCTTACTACCGACACCATCTCACTATAAAGCATTCGAGTCTGCACCTGCATTTGCATGACGTAAACACGTTCACAAAGTAAACAAAGAGATCAGTGATGGAAATAAATGGAGCAATGTGATGTCTACTCTACTAGCTAGTAGTAGAAAAATATTTAAAACTTTTAATGTAGGCGACTATGTGATGGTTCAGATTTATCTGAAACAATTTCTTTCAGGATATGTTAAAATGTTTTATTTTATGTCCGCAGTGCTGAACCTTTCAAGATCTTGAATAAAGTGAATTGTAATACTTTTGTTACAGTTCTTCCTAGAGATGATGGCATTAGTTGTACTTTTAATGTTAATGATTTAGTGAATTGTAAGAGTTTTGATTAAAGCACATTGATTGATAAGCCTTCCCCTAAGCTATTTCTGAGAGCCCCTCAATTACCCCACTCCTATATACTCATGCCATTATAGAAAAGACGGTTGATAAGTTTTAGAGGATGAGACTATCACCACCAAAACTGGTGAAACTCATAGGTACTTAAACCACTGTAAAAGAAAAACACCGACTGTTGATTCACAGTTAGATCGAGGTGATTTTGTAACGAAAGTGCAGCATAGGAGACCTAATCCATGTAAACTCGATGGAGTCGAGTTTTCTCTCACCCGGGAGAATGATACAGACATCTACTCAGGATGAAAGTATTAAGATTATGACGTGAATACATCGTGAAGGTTGATTAATGTCGGATTTGGCAGTTTTCTTTTCTGGATCTGTTTTGAGTCCGAGTTGGATTCAAGTTTTCTTTATTCTGATTGAAGGTGTTTTGAGTCCGAGTTGATTCAAGTTTTTTTATTCTAATTGTAGGAGTTTGTTTGGAACTAGAAGAATTTTATGGTCTATGAATAATCCTTTGCGAGTGGTCTTCAATGTATTCCAAGAGAATCCTATGAATTTATAATTCCTAAGGGTATAATTCATCTAAGTTAGAAATTTATGAGTTAGTCAGAAGGGTTCGTTATTCTTGGCGGCCATCAAGGGCTTGTAACTTCTCAGCGTGAGATGAAAGTAATTCTTATTGTACTTTCTCAAAGTTTTAATAAAGTTTCTCCCCTTCTCCCATGGGCGTACACACAACTGTTTGATTGGTGGAACTACGTTATATTGTGTGTTCGCTTTCTATCTATTTTGAAATATCTTCTTCTTCTCTTTTTCAAGTTGTCTTAGCAGATCCTGTGGTTCGTATCCGCTGTGCCGCCCAGTCGATCCAGTCATGGGGCGTCCTCCCCTGAAATCATAACAATTGGTATTAGAGTATATAGATTATTTACCAATAATTGTTATCAGAGCAAGGCCAACATGAAGATGTTTGTGATCAAGTTCGATATTCAGAAGTTTGATGGCGTCATCAATTTCAGCAGGTTATAAATTAGGATGAACGCTATCCTTATCAGAGCGGGTTAAAGAAAGCACTACTCGGGAAGGAGAAAAAGCCTCAAGACATGAAGGAAGAAACTTGATAGGAGTTGGATGAGAAAGCCTTGATAGCTATTCAACTTTGCTTGATGAACGAAGTGTTGGATGAGTTTTCTATAGAGTATACAACATCCTCGCTGTGGGAGCGACTTCAGGATCACTATCTGAAAAATTCATTGGCGAATCGGCTGATTCTGAAGCAGCGTCTCTTTTTTCGCTTGCATGAAGGTAGACCAATCAAGTCTCACATTACATAATTTTTCTCTATTATCAATGATCTAGATAAGATAGAGGTTAAGATAGAAGATGAGGATCAAGCACTTCTATTACTGTGTTCTTTACCTTCTTCATTTAATAGCTTTAGGGAAGCTATCATCTATAGAGACATGTTAACAATCAAGGTCAATGATGTCAATGAGCATCTACTCAATAAGGACAAAATTGACACCCAGTTGATGGGTGAGTCTCATCATGACGATTCCAGGCAAGTTCGTTATTCAAAGGAGAAGAGTAATAATGAAAGTTTCACAGGTAACTCAAAACACAAGAATTTGATATGCAATATCACAAGAAGGGGCACATTAGATCTGAGTGTTGGCTTCGAAAGAAGAAACAATCAGATGCTAATGTCACTGAACTGATTGAAGGAGATAAAGAACAGTGCGACATTCTATCTGTTATAGACAGACCAATTGGTAACAAAGATAAATGGGTCATAGATTCTAGATATTCACAGCATATTAGTTCCAATGGGAAGATGTTCTCTTCATACACTTCGGTTTCAGGGAGAGAAGTCTTCATGGAGAATTCTGCTACAAGCAAGGTGATTGGCGAAGGAATAATCTAGTTTCGGTCTCATGATGGATGCATTACTACTCTTCAAGGCATTCGTCATGTTCCCAAATCAACGCACAATCTCATCTCTCTTGGAACCCTACATATAAAGGTTGTTCAGTTCGAAAGGTGATCTTATGAAAATTTTCGAAGAGGCTCATATGATGTTTCAAACCGAACGTGTCGGCAATGTGCATATGTTGCGAAATTCAGAGGTTATAGTAGTGGATTGCAGTTATCCTCAGCTTTAAAAATGATGGAACAATTGGAGACTACGATGGATTTGAACTCGAATGTTTAATTATACCCCAAGAGAAATTGAGACTAGGCGCGCAACAAGGTAGTTCAGATTGTCACTCTTATGGTGGAGCAAATTCTCATAGGTCTTATGTAGATTAAGGAGATCATTGGGTAAAAGGTTCAGGTTGGGCCTGAACTTATTCGACCTAATCAAGATGTGAACCCGATGAGGAGATTATCGAGGAGTGAGATGAAGTCAAGTTTGCTCAATTATGCGTGGATGCGAGCACATGGAACATGGCAGCTATTCTCAGACTTAGACATATTCAAATGAAGGGGGAGATTGTTAGGATTATGATGTGAATACGTTGTGAAGGTTGATTAAAGTCAGATTTGACAGTTTTCTTTTCTGGATCTGTTGTGAGTCCGAGTTGGATTCAAATTTTTTTTTTTCTGATTGAAAGTGTTTTTAGTCTGAGTTGGATACAAGTTTCCTTTATTCTGATTGAAAGAGTTTGTTTAGGACTAAGAGAGTTCTATGATCTATAAATAATCCCATAGGGGTGGCTTTCTATGTATTCCAAGAGAATCCTATAAATTTGTAATTCCTAAAGGCGTAATTCATCTAGGTGAGAAATTCGAGAAAGAAGCTTACCCACAAGGGTTCATTATTCTTGGCGGCCATCAAGGTGTAGTAACATCTCAGTGTGAGGTGTAGGTAATTCTTCTTCTACTTTCCCAAAGTTTTAATAAAGTTTCTCCTCCTTCTGTGGACGTACACACGATCTGCTTGATTGGTGAAACTACGTTATATTGTGTGTTGGCTTTCTATCTATTTTAGAATATCTTCTTTTTCTCTTCTTCAAGTTGCCTTAATAGATCATATGGTTTATATCCACTACGCTGCCCTAGTCGATCCGATCGAGGGAGCGTCCTCCCCTGAAATCACAATAATTGGTATCAGAGCATACAGATTGTTTGCCAATAGAAAGAGCTGAAGAAATGAATTCAAGAAGTTCCAGTCCAAGTTGAAGTAGTAGTAAGATTTTTTTATTTTTTTCTCTTTCTTTATTTTTTTTGTATTTTTCAGTTTCTTTATTTGGATTGTAATTCTATTTAGATTAGGAGTTTGAGTTTGAGTTGAATTTAATTTTTGTAAAAGCCTATATAAAGGTCCTATTGTACATCCAATGGGTGATGAAGAATTTTGATAAATTTTATTGTGTGAGATTTAATTTCTCTCAAATTATTTAGAATTACTTTCTAATCTCCTCCTAATTGAAATGTTAATTTTAAACTCTTTTTTTCTCCTTTCCCTGTTCACGCAACTGCGCCGCCAGCTCCCTATCCATCTTCTTTCTTCCACACGCGAACATTAACCATCTCCTGTTGTGCCTACGACAACAACCTGATGAGAATCCCCTGAATCTCCCAAGCACAAAGAACAATCCCAAACAGCACAAACAAAATACCAGGAGAAATCACATGGACGAACAAACAATTTAACGAGGTTCGGCCTCAATGCCTACGTCCTCGAAGCAATCAAAAGAGAGATTAATTACTAAGAAGATTGATTACAATTACCAGCAGCCTCTCTCAAGTCTCAAGAGAGCTCCAGCAGTCTTTTTCTCAGATACGTAACCCTAGAAAAAATTACACAGCCTTTAAATACAAACAGGTTTCTAAACCTAGACTCGCAGCCCACCCGCTTGTCGGTCGACCGACTCCTTCTACTGGTCGACCGGTCGTCGACTGGGTGCCCAACAGAGAGTTTGGTACTTTCAGTCAGTCGACCGGATGGTCGACCGAGCTCCAACTTGTGCACGTTGTGCACGTCGGTCGACCGGGCCGGTCGACCGAGCTTCTGATCCTGCGGGCGATCGACCGATCCAGTCGACCGGCCAACCTGTTCCTGCTGCTGTTGCCTTCACCTTTTCGTCGTCGACTTCCTCGGCGATTACCTCGACGACCCCTCGGCAATCCATGTCAATTTCCTCAGTAATATTCTCTCTTTCCAACAATTCTCCACCTCGGTGAAGATTCAAATCTGAGCTGAACTGTCCATCGACTCGAGAGCGGCTGCACCAATGTGGTTGCCTACGTATCCTGCCCAAGGGACCAAGCCGTCCGTAATTCATCCAAATGAGCTTCAGCAAGCTCAAGCTACCTGAAGGACATGGAGCAAAGCTTTGCAATGTGTAAACTTCACTCCCAACACCACCTTAGTAAGCATGTCGGCTGGATTCTCCGAAGTGTGAATCTTCAACAGTTCGATGTCACCCTCTTCTAGAATCTCCCGAACGAAGTGATACCTGACGTCAATATGCTTCGTCCTTGCATGATAGACCTGGTTCCTGGTCAAGTAGATGGCGTTCATGCTGTCACAGTTAATCTTCAGCAAATCCTGTTCCACACCCAAGTCATCTAGCAACCCTTGAAGCCAGATCACCTCCTTCATGGCCTCTGTCATAGCCATATACTCAGCCTCTGTGGTCGATAAAGCGACGGTAGACTGCAGTGTGGAGCGCCAACTCACCGGTGCCTGTGAGAATGTGAAGACATATCCCGTTGTCGACCGGCGCTTGTCAAGGTCACTTGCATAGTCTGAATCGACATACCCTATGCACTCTTACTTTCCCGTGGAGTCCTTCTCAAACACTAGACCTACATCTATTGTTCCTTTGATGTACCTCAAGATCCACTTCACAGCTTCCCAATGACCCTGTCCCGGATCATGCATATATCTGCTCACGATGGAGACGGCCTATAATAGATCTGGTCTTGTACACACCATAGCGTACATCAAGCTACCCACCGCACTGGCATATGGAACGTGAGACATATACTCACGCTCTTGAACACTCTTTTACAGACAATTTGAAGTGAGGAGCCATATGTATACTTACAGACTTTGTATCCTTACTTATATTGAACCTCTGTAGTACCTTCTCCAAATAGCTCTTCTGAGTCAAACTTACCCTGCCAATTCTCCGGTCTCTAGTGATCTCCATGCCCAAAACCTTCCTAGCTTCACCTAGGTCCTTCATCTCAAACTCTGACGATAGATTCTTCTTCAGAGCATCAATAGCAGATCTCGACCTTGAAGCAATCAACATATCATCTACATAAAGAAGTAGATAGATATATTCACCTGATGGTAGCTTATTGTAGTACACACATGGGTCATAGTGGCTACGTGTGTACTTCTTCTTCCTGATGAAGCTATCAAATCGCTTGTATCACTGTCTAGGAGACTGCTTTAATCCGTACAGCGACTTCTTCATCTTGCATACTAACTCTTCCTTCCCTGTAGTCTCCAGATTAGCCTTCCACTTCACGAACAGTTCTAGAACTTCTCCTTTGCGTCGCATGGTGTACACCAAACAGCGCCTAGAAAAATCGTCAATGAACGACACAAAATAATGGTTACCTCCAATCGATGCAGTCTTGGTAGGTCCCCAGACATCCGTGCGAACATAGTCAAGAATACCCTCTGTGCAGTGTGAAGTTGTGCCAAACTTCACCTTGGTCTTCTTGTCGATGATGCAATGCTCACAGAAATCCATCTTGCATGTTTCGGCACCCTTCAGCAACCCTTGCCTCGCAAGAGCTTGCATTGACTTCTCTCCTGCATGTCCCAGCCTCATGTGCCACAGCCAGGTTGAATCTTCCTTTGGACTGATAGAAGCTGCCACTTGTCCTGTCACCGTACTGCCCTTCAGGTAGTATAGGTTGTTTCGGCGCTCGGCCTTCAACACCACCATCGAACCTTTTGTCATTCTAAGGACTCCTTCCTTAATAAGACACCCCAAGGCCCAATGACTCCAACGCTCCTATGGAAATCAGGTTCCTCTTCAACTAAGGTACATACCTCACTTCTTTCAGCTCCCTCACCATCCCATCAAACATTCTGATTGGAATAGTACCAACACCCTCCATGATGCACGGATGATCATCGCCTATGACGACCGAACATCCCTCCAGCTTCTCAAAATTGGTAAACCAGTCCCGATTAGGGCATACATGATATGTTGCACCTGTATTCAAGATCCACTCGTTTTCACCTGAGTAGCCTATGATGGGAGTTGTAACTGAAAAAGAGAACACCGACGAATCTGAGTCTGATCCATCTGCCTGTGATTTACTGCTAGGAGTGTTAACCACCTTTGCAAGATTTGCCTCAGACTTTGATTCTTTCTTCTTTCCTTTGAACTTCGGACAGTCCACCTTCCAGTGCCCAATCTCTCTGCAGAAAGCACACTGATTCCTTTTGAGATCCCTAAACCCTGGCCTGAATTTTGATCTTCCTCTAACCTCCTTGCCCTTCCTTGATGAACCCCTGCCTCTTACTTCCAGTGCCTCCGCCGATGAGCTTGACTGAGAAGGATGTCTCTCCTTCTACCTCATCTCATAACTTATCAGTGCAGACGACACCTCATGGTAGTCCAACGTCTGCCTACCATTGATAAAGGTCAGTGTGAATATCTCATACTCCTCCTCCAAGAGTGAGTTCAGGAAGATGATTGCCTTGTCCTCCTCTTCTACAATGACATTCACATTCACCAAGTCTGTAAGAAGCTTCGTGTATTGGTTGATGTGCTCCCCTTCTTCATCTGAAATCTGTACAACTTACTCTTAAGCTGCAACCTTGACCAGCACTCTTCGTCAGGTATTTCTTCTCAAGGGTTTCTCACAGATGCTTCGCCGATGTCTCATGTTGCGCAAGATATTTTATGTCTTGCGTCAAACATGAACGAATCAACCCACACGCCGATCTGTTCATCTTTGCCCACTCTTCATCAGTGGTCGTGCTCCTCTTCTTTTCCAATAGGAGTGTATCTTCGAGGTTCGATGCATTCAGGGCATCCATAACCTCACATCTCCACATCCCAAAGTTATTTGTGCCATTGAACTTGACAACATCAATCCTCGGGTGAGGATTCATGGTCTTAACCGAAGAAATTTCTTCTGCCATTGAGATTACTTGATCCTCTATCTATGCGGAAGAACAACCAACTGGAAATAGATCACTACTCAGATAAAAAATTGAATTTTTACCTTTTCCCTGAAACCCTAGATTGAGTTTCTCATCAGATCTACTCCACCACAGATTCCACGAACCCTCCTTGCGTCCTCCTGAGATCGACACACGATACCACGAACACGAATACCTCTGATCTGAGATCGACACACGATCTCCACCGAATCAGATCCCGAGCCCTCTGAATCTCCAGAAAAATCCCAAGCGAAATCTGGGAAGCTCTGATACCACTTGTTGTGCCTACGACAACAACCTCATGAGAATCCCCTGAATCTCCCAAGCACAAAGAACAATCCCAAACAGCACAAACAAAATACCAGGAGAAATCACACGCATGAACAAACAATTTAACAAGGTTCGGCCTCAATGCCTACATCCTCGGGGCAATCAAAAGAGAGATTAATTACTAGGAAAATTGATTACAATTACTAGCAGCCTCTCTCAAGTCTCAAGAGAGCTCCAACAATCTTTTTCTTAGATACATAACCCTAGAAAAAATTACACAGCCTTTAAATACAAACAGGTTTCTAAACCTGTACTCGCAGCCCACCCGCAAGTTCTATTTGGATTTCAATATAATCAAATCTGAACCCGTTTCCCAAAAATTGAGTTTAAGTTGTAAATCTACGAGCGACCCATACCCACAATCAAATAAAGAGAGTTAAGTTCGGATTTCAGATCCAGACCTGCCATCAAAAACAGACCCGTCGAAAAACTCCGCTTCATTTTCAGGCCGTAGCTTTCACATCCGGGCTCCGATTCAGGCGATCTTGGTACCCTAACTATCGTGATGACGAGCTCTACACACAAGCACATCTCTAGGTCACTGAGATTCTGTAATTCTCAGTAGGTAATTTTCTTTAATGCGATTTCTTTTTTTGTAGGTTGATAACTATTCTCTATTATTTTATCACTTTATCTGCTGTCACAAATAGTAAGATTGTGAGGTTCTGTTATTCTGTATTTGCTGATCATTTATACTGAGAGTATAAGCTTTACCATCATAACCGGTAGTTACATTAGTTTTTTAAATTGCGAACAGTACAACTGTACTTGCACGTGTTGTTAAATCCATCATCTTGCATTATTAGTTTTAACTATTTTCCTACTCAAGATTGTAGTAGTTGGTAAAACATAGCAAAATTTATTATATCACTGATTTCTGATTCACTCGCATACCCCGTTTCATATCAAAAATATTATAATCAAATTTCTTAGTGTCCTGTGCCTGCATAGTTTTTAAATGAATGTTTGCTCAATAAACTGAGTGATACAACTTTCACTAGACAATTAACAGTCGAGCACAAAATTTTTAACTTTCTGGTTTCAGAGATCGCAGTCTAATTAACATTTATTAAACTGCATTAACTTTGCTAAGCAACCTGCACATACTTTTACTTGTAAACAGACATTCAAATCCAAGACCATCCTAGAAATAATATGGGGAAATAAAAGTATGAATCATTGCTCTCGGTAGTAGGGGAGTTAACTGCAACAGCAAAATATTGACTTCCCAAATTCCTACTCCAATGTGCCATTGAGATCATGCATAGTTTAATACACCTGCCTATGGCTTCTCTTTTGACAGCCCAAGAAGTGACCATGTGCATTTGGGGCACAGATTACAGTGAGATGGTCTTGAGAGCTCCTCATATTTTGGCCCAAATAAGGAGGCAACGATCTCAATCCTTGCAAGAATGTTTCCCTCCAGCTTCACTAGAACCAGCAGTAGGCTCCTCTTCAGACTGGAAGCCCCCAACATAAAACAATGCAACTAGAATAGAAGAATAGTGTAAAAGAGAAGCTGCCCCAAAAATGACAGCCATCCCATTCCAAATCCCCTACATGAATAAATAATAATGCTGGAATAAAAACAGAGAATGAAGTTACATCCAGGTCAATTTCCGAGTCGACTTATAATTCGGGTTAGTCGACTATATCCTTAGTCGACTGATCCAATTGATAGTCGACTAATAGGACATTACAGTGAGTCGATAAGCTGTTGGGTATGGGTTGTGGGGATACATTGTAATGGGATAGTGCGCCAGGAATTGACAGTTTAATGGAGGATAATACTGTATAGCCGGTTTGACTTTCTCTCTGTATTTTTGATAAATAAAATTTACATTCTCTAAAAAAAAATAATGCTGGAATTTCCCGCTGCAATCGGACGGTTGAGATAGCCCCCCAGTCACGTAGGCTAGCTGTTTCTTTCTTTGCTTTAGAGTGATGAACTACAGTTCACCACAAATGGCATGATGGCAGTAATGAATTTTGGGGTTCTGATTCCAAGCTTCGGAACAACTTCACCACCCCCCAGCCAAAAGAAATCTGGGTCCAACTTCACGATGGCTTCATCTAGGATGACCTGAAATGAAACCCATATTATGTTATGATCACTTTTGGCTGTTGTAAACTCAAAAGAGTACTTTTAAAAACTCCCTTTTGTTATGAAAATAAAACTCTAAAACTTGTTGAGAAAATTTTGTTGAAAATAAGAAAATAGGTTCGTGAAAAAACTGTTTAAAATCTGACCAAAAATTCATTTATATAGGTCAAAACAAAAACTAGCCGTTAAGTTCAAAATACAGGTAAGAGAGACCTGTCGTCGACCGGGCAGTCGATCACCAACGGTCATATTCTTGACCGTTGGGGATTATCGGTCGACCGGCTGGTCGACAGATGAAACCCGAAAGTTCTACAGGGACAGTCGGTCGACCAGTCGGTCGCCGAGCTCCTAACTCTCATGGGTTGTGCATGTTGATGCACGTCGGTCGACCGCACAGTCGACCGGCATTGCAAACCAAACAGATAGAATGAGTATAAAAGTATATTCTTCTGCAGAGCACACCGAAGGAGGTGTTACATACAAATCTGACATGCTATTCAGGAAAAGTTCTTTAATATAATTCGGTCATTCATGCACATTTGACAACATATTTATCAGCAAAAGAAGTACCAGACCCATATTTTGTTTAATATTTATAGCTCACTTATTTGATTGTTTCCATATTCTGATTGTTTTGATGAGGAAGGAAACTAGTTTTTTCACGAAGAAACTATACTTTTTCATTCTGGATTCACAAATAAGCAAGAAATTTTAGAAAATAGGCCTTCCACAAAGGCAAAAACTTGCCTTTTGCTTCTAAGGTGCAGAGAAGATTAAAATCATCATGATGATAATGATGAGGACGACCGTGATTATTACTGCTGCTGCTGCTGTTGTTGTTTCATGATGGTGGTTGCGGTGGTGGTGATGGTGGTGATCATCAGTGTGGAAAATTGGAAATACATTATGTTCCCATTAACGAAGTCAGTGAAAACTCTAATAAACCAAACCAAGAGAAAAAGACCTTCCATTAAAAAAAAAATGTAATAGTAATAGCAATATATGGAAAATAGGAAGTACATGTTCTTTATTTGGTTTATCAGTTTACAGAACAATCTAGCAGGCCAAGCAATCAGAACAAGACAACAAAATCTTTCCGTTTTTTCCACGAACATGTTTCTTCTATTTGCCATTTCTATATATTTCCAATAAAGAGACTCTACATTGACATCAATATACATATAAGGGCCAAGAGTTGTAAAATCACAAAGTTCATATAGCAAAGTGCTAAGGTGACACGATTCTCTGAGATCAAATTTCCCTTTTATTGTTCCATCTGCACAAGTCTTGGCTGTTTGTGTTCGTTCATTTATCTAAACGACCTCACAATTTTTTTCAAGTTCTGTCTGTCAAGTTAATGGACGAGTTTGAGCGAGTTTTTAACCAGCCTGAGCTGAGCCAAGTTCAGTCTTGAGCTTCTACATTTCATTTGCAATCAAGAATATACAGAGAAGAGGATTCTTAATTTCGACAATCAAGAATCTGTTCTCTCTTATATTTAAAAAAAAAGGTTTTTTTTTTTTTGTTTAGAAAAAATATGGAAAATGAACAAGGACTATAAGTATAATTTAAGTCAAAACATCAAGACAATAAGGTTGACCATCAAGACTTTGTAATCGAGTCCCTAGTATTCCTCATGTTCATTCAATTATTTAATCCAGCAAAAGTTTTTTCAAGCTCCACTCATTTAATTCTCATTGAGCATGAATGAACTTTTAGCCAGCTAACCCTAAGTCGAGCTTTAAGCTTTCTGATTCTTTTTTATAGCCCTACTCAGAAACATTTCAAGATACTAATGAAGCATGCATCTTGTAAACTTAGATATATTTAATTACTCCTAGTACTGGTAACAGTATCTAGTGATTTAATTAAGTCTATATTAAATTTAATTAGGTATATTAAAATAAGCCGAGTGCAAACACGAGCTTGAGCTGATCGTATGGCTTTCTAAGCCTTTTTACAGCCCTACACCAGATTAACCAGTTGCTTGGTGCATAGAATCAAAAGATCCAAGGATTTAGATGAAACAGTAGTAATTTCTTTTCTCCTAATGGCAAAGCAACAGTTCACTCTCCCTGTGTAGACCTTAGGGGTTCAAGAATCTATGTGACTTGTCATTTCAGACTTTTCCGCAGAGAAGAAGCAAATTGATTTAATTGCTCATGTCATTGTTCAGTCTCGGAGCAGTTTTTGGCTTTATGCGTGCCTTGGAGTTGAATGTAGTTCCTTTATGACAAATATATCATTTTCCCTTTCAGGATTTGTCCCCTAGACTCGGAGTATTAGGAGGATTTCACTGATTTGCCAAACAAACGGCCCAAGTTTTTAGCGACAGTGCAAGATGGGTTCATTGACAAGGATATATATAGGGAGATGATCCTCTAAGAACGGTTCTCACGCATTTCTGTGAGAACTTTCACGTGTGTCGTAGGATCTGATAGATCAAATCAAATAAAATTAGATCTCTATCAGATCCAACGGCTCACGTGAAAGTTCTCACATGAATTCGTGAGAACCGTTCTTAGGGGATCAACTCACTATATAGGGAGCTGATCCTTTAAGAACG